>JZSA01007324.1:0-87053 GCA_000956155.1 Cotesia vestalis
ACACACACACACACACACACACACACACACACACACACACACACACACACACACACACACATACATACATACAGACATAATGACAACATCGCGGGAGTAGTCAGGGAAGCTTTCTAGGACCTCAAAACGTCGAGATCTGATGAAAACTCGATTTTTCCAAAACGGGGTAAAACCAATAACTCCCCGATTTTTGAAAATTTTCAATTTTCTTAGCGGGAAGTTCAAAATTTTTTCAAATGTGGTTTTTCTGGAATAACTCTTAAACGGCTGTACTAATCGATTCCAAAAGCTGATTAGCTGTTAATATAAGAAAACCACGTCGATCGCTGCTAGCCCGATTGAAATCAATTGATTCGTTCGTGAGGTATCGTTGTCGACAGAAAACCGAAAGAAATGTTTTTTCTGAATTACTTCGAAATTTCTAGTTCGATTAATTCAAGCTCATAAATTTTTCATGAGGCTTAAGAAGCTGCGGTGAATGCCGCCATCTGCGGGAAAATTGGTTAATTTATTCAAGATATATTTTGAAAATTCAAAATGTAGTGTTTTATCAAGCTTCTATTAGATTTTTTAACTTGGAGAACTCAAATTGACTCAAAAGTGTGAAAATGTGTGTGAATATATAAACTGCTTATGACTTTTAAACGACTAAACCGATTACATCGCGGTTGACGCCATTCGAGAAATCTTAAAAAAATAAAACAATAATCTTTTTGGAATAACTTTTAAACGGTTCAGTCGATCGACTCGTAAAACTAATCCGCCCGTAAGCTTAAAAAATCACGTCGATCACTGCTGAGCCGGTCTAAAGTCGTTGATTTGTTTGAGAGATATCGTGAACGAAAGAACACGAAAAATATTGTTTTCACATTACTTCGACATTTCTCTTCGGGTCGGTTTTAATGGAATAGAAAACTTATGAAAGCTCAAAAAAACTGTGTCGATCGCCGCTAAAACGGGGGAACCGGTTGATTGATTCGACGGATATCGTCGAGGAAGTATTTGGGAACAAGTGTTTTTTTAACATGACTTCGACTTTTTTTTAAATCACTTTTAATTAGTCTCACCGATCAATTCTAAAAATTAATCAGCTTTTAACATTATAAAACTACGACGATCCCCGCCATGCCGTTCAAAATCAATCGATTCGTTAGAGATATCGTGAACAAAAAAAACCAGAAGAAGTGTTTCTTCGGAATGACTCCGAAATTCCTAGTTTGATCAATTCTTTATGGGACTGAAAAAAACGCGTTGATTGCCGCCAACCGCTTAAAAATCGGTTGATTCATGCAAAAGTTATTGCGGTTCAGAAATGCAAAAAAATAATGTTCGTTGAAACTTCTATCAGACGTTCAAACTCGAGACGCTTTAAAGCATAAAAATGCTATCTCTTTGAGCTCAAAAAGCTTTAAATAATCCATAAATTATATATTTGAGCTCAAAGAGATTAAAAAATCATTAGTGCAATTTCAAGCGCTTAGGTTTGAAATTAGTGGGTAGTTGCAGGGACGGCCTTCAAGGTCAACCGTTTTACTAACTTTTGAACTTCCCGCTAAGAAAATTGAAAATTTTCAAAAATCGGGAAGTTATTGGTTTCACCCCGTTTTTCGAAAATCGAGTTCTCATCAGATCTTGACGATTTGAGGTACTAGGAAGCTTCCCTGAATGTTTTCGCGATGATGTCCGTATGTCTGTGTGTGTGTGTGTATGTGTGTGTGTGTGTGTGTTCGACGTTTTGAGGTACTAGGAAGCTTCCCTGAATGTTTTCGCGATGATGTCCGTATGTCTGTGTGTGTGTGTGTGTGTGTGTGTGTGTGTGTGTGTGTGTGTGTGTGTGTGTGTGTGTGTGTGTGTGTGTGTGTGTGTGTGTGTGTGTGTGTGTGTGTGTGTGTGTGTGTGTGTGTGTGTGTGTGTGTGTGTGTGTGTGTGTGTGTGTGTGTGTGCGGAAGTTAAAAAAGTTAATTGATTTTTGAAAATCGGTTTCTGCACATTAAGTTATTTATCCGATTCAAAAAATTCGGAATCTGTAGATACCTACAATATAAAAACGATTTTTTACAAGGTAGTCAAGTCAATTCTCGAAAGTAAAGTTTTTTATACATTTTTGAGCTCTTTGAACTATTCCAAAAATCGATTCGATTGTAAATTGCGAAATTGTTTGGAAAAAACAATTCTCAAAGTGTTTAAACTGTGATATCTTTTGAACGAAGCAATCGATTAAGATGCAGTGTGCGGCGTTCAGCGCTGTTTTTCAAGCTTAAAAAAGTTATCTGATTACAAAAAATTGATTAGACAAAAACGGTGAAAGTTATTTTGAAAAAACACTTTTTAGCGAATTTTTCGACAACGATATCTCTCGAACAAATTAATCGATTTTCACGCGGTTTGCAGCAGTCTATGCAGTTGTTTATGTACTATGAATAGTATGTTAACATAAATTAATCAGATAAAATTTTGGAGTTTTTCTTAAAAAATTCCATTTTTTCGATTTCTTTCATTCACGATATCTCCCGAACGAATGAACCGATTTTGATGCAGTTGGCGGTGGTCGACGTCGTTTTTGAAGATTAAGAGCTGATTATTTTTTGAAATCGATCGGTAGATCCGCTTAAAAGTTATTCCAAAAAAACCTCTTTTCAAAAAATTTTTTTTTTGCAGTTTTTTTAGATTTCTTGGAATCTACCCGTCCGAATCGGTTCTAATTTTCAGGAAATATAAGTTTGGTGGAACCCAATCGAATGCCATCAACCGCGTTTCGATCGGTTGAGCCGCTCAAAAGTTATAAGAGGGTCACACACACACACACACACAGTGACAACCTCGCGTGGACAGTCAGGGAAGCTTCCTGTGACCTTCAATCTGTTGAAAACTCAATTTTTGCAAAACGGTGTAAAACCAAAAACTTCCCGATTTTTGAAAATTTTCAATTTTTTTAGTGAGAATTTATAAAGAAGAACACCACCCTTTCTGCTCGATGCATCTTGTTTGAAAGGGGAAGTTGTTTGTGCTTTGGTCGCCTCTATCGTTTATTTAGGGCGTTACTGAAATTTCGGATGTAATTTCTAGAGACTGGACCAGAACATAAAGTGTCTGCAGGGTCACGAGAGATTGCTAAAAGGAAACCAAGACTTAAACACAGAAATTCGATTTACAAAATTATTTATTTATTCATCCCTTTAACAACAATAATTTTCCCTTTTCCATAATGATTATTAACTTATTCTCTAGACATATGCGCAGCCCACTGTCATACGGTATATTTTGCGCTGTCTAGCTGGACCCTTTCCTATCTGCAGTTCCTGCTGACTACTAGATTCTCATGCTACTCTATTCACTTCGCGCTGTCTCCCGGACTCGCACGCTACTCTACAATAGTTCGCGCCGTCCGTCGGACGCTCACGTTACTGCCAGAGAAACTACTCTGAAACCAGAGGAGTATACCATGAAACTGAGATAGTCCCTTTCATGCACACACACACCCCCACTGTTTTCTATTTTCTGTTTAGAGATAATAATTTTCAACTTATTAATTAATTTCCATTCTTATTTTCTAATTATTCATTTTTTTCTATTTTTTAATTTACTTCCGTGTTTTCAATATTACAACTATAAATAATTTATACAAGAATGCTTTATATCTTTAATTAATCGAATTTTATCAAGTCCTATGTGATTTTTTTCGCGTCCAGACACTCAATTGTTATTTATTTTATTTCTTTTACCGTGCTTACGTGCTCTCGTTGCCATTGTTTTTTTTTCTCAAGTCTCGTCTTCTCCTTCTCCTTCTTTTCTTTTCATTTACTGTCTCGCCGTTTTTGCCGTCGGCAGCATCAGCTCCGAACTCAAAAATTTAAGTTACTGCGTAGCATCGTCGAGTATCCTGGTTGGCTTCAACAAGGCAATTGGTTCTCGGCTGCCTTTTCACAATAAGTCAGTCTGGTATATATTCGGCGTTTTTTAGTATATGTACTGCCCTGCGCAAAGATGACACGCAAAATCGTAAAGCGTTCCACATTTTTTAAGGACGCACAGTAGCCTATCAGATCCGGCCCTTGCATTCCAAAATGCATTGGACCGGGTTCAAGTCAGGCGTACACCAATGAATATTTTCAATATGTAAGTGTATTATTTTGCTGAGCCAAAAAAAAAAAAAGTTAAAACGAGTTCCAATCTCAAAAATTCCCCCCTAATAAGTCACTCATGACCTTAGTAGTTTATGCGACTTTAATAAAAACAAAAAAAAAATTCGGCGTTGAGTTTTTACGTTGACGGAGAATAATTCTCGGCGACGATGTACAATAGGGCGTTTCAAATAGAAAATACATTTTTTTTTCTTGGAACCAAGTTCAAAAGTTTCGTTTAGATGCTAATATATATACGTCTGAAAATATGAGCTCTTAATATTAATACTCAAGCTGTCTGCATCACACTTTTCGATTTTCCGTAAGAACAACACGGTAAAAAAAATTTTTTTTGTCTGATTTTCGTACCTAATGAACCGTAAATATCTCTGCAATTTCAATCAAATATTCTTGTAAAGAGTCAAACACTCTATCAAAACGTTCTAACATCATTTTCCAAAGAGTCTACACATTCAAAAGTTATTCGGAGTAACGTTAAATTCATTATCAATTTAATCTTTTTTCGAAATGATTTGGCAAAAATATTGTTTCTAAGAAGTGTCCCCCAAATATTTCATAAAATACTAATTAGACTTCTAAGAATTGTTAACCAATATATTTTGCTATATGATGAAGACGGACGAAGTACTTAAAGCAATTTATCAATGACAATTAGGTCTATAGATTTCAGATTTTTAGTTTTTGAAAATTTACATCAATCGTTTCATTGAGATTAATTTTTTTTTAAATCTTTATTTAAATGAAGAATCGGCGACAATCTCATTTTTTGACAATAACGTATCAGTTGATGTGAAGAGAAAAATTGTTGCGGCAGTTCAAAATCGGGAAAGTTCTACACCAATACTTTAAAGGTATGAAATTGCAGAAAAAAATCTTCAACCTTTATTGCAAAAAAATTCAATTTGCTATGCGTTTTTTTGGAGGATGATGTTTTAACATAGTGCACTAATGATTCATACAAAGAATTATGATTATTATTATTCTTTATTTTATTGGCCATGAAGTCGAAACTCCTTGCGGCCATTCATTCAATACAGACTGAACACATAGTACAATATAGCTTTATGAATAGTATAATAATTATAAATTAATACAGATTAATATAATCCTCTATAATATTAAAGAAAAGTATAATATAAACAATAACACGCTAACGCGCTAACACCTTACCGTCATTACAATCATATTTTGAAATATTTGTCAACATTAATTCAGATTTAGAAAATAAGTATAGCATGATTTACGAAATTCAGCTAACGTAGGCTGAGATGTGCAAATCTCAGTCAATTGATTCCAGACCTTGATAGCTGATACAAGGAAAGATCTTTCACATTTACTGCTATTTGACTTCGGCAATACAAGAAAGTCTTCACGAATATCGCCTCTTCGCAAACGAGGCTCGATATTCATAAGACAACTTCCAATCTGAAGGAAAAAATCCTTTAGAAAGAGAGAGATTGAATAAATCCGTAATTGATTGTAAAAGATAAGGAGCTAATATTTTGTATGATTTAAAATCAAATCCATCCGGACCCTTAGTGTTAGAGGTTAGCTTCATGATTGCTTTTTTAATAGTAGTGCAAGTAAGCTCTTTGAAATTGAAAGTGCTTTGATAGGTTAATAAAACTGAGTTAAAATAAGTGTGACATACGAAGTTCGCCACCTGCTTCGAATGATTTTTGGTAAATTTTGTCTAGGAAAATTAATTATACTTATTTTTAATTTTTAGTTTATCATACCCTTGAAGTCTGTAGAAGAGAAATCGGGCCAAGTTTCGATGACACCCTTTCTAATTTTCAATGACGTTTACCTATTTTTGTATTAAAAGCATCATCTATCTAATTTCTAGACTTACTTACACATGATCATCAAATGCTAATATCAGGTGGTAAATTGGCTTTTACCTAGTGTGAGCCAAACGGCCACGTTGCAGTCCCCCCGGCTTGAGGTGGCTACACCTTTAGTTGTGGCTAGCTCAATATCTATTTTGGAGCAGTGAATCAATGCACCTGAAACAAAACTTTGAGCTGCTGTCTCTAATCCTAACGAAATTAACCTTTGCTGTTCATTTACCAATCTTTACTTTTATTTGACAACTGTCAATTACAAATTTAATTATAACTTTTTATAACATTGAATAAACAATAAAGAGTTGAAATAAAATTTATGAAACATGTAGTAACTTATTCGAAATACAAAAAAATACTTCATATGGTACCTTGGTTTTATTTACTAATATTTAATAACAAACTTAATTGTGTAATAATTATCATATTAAATAACAATGTTGTTTCCAACGTTGGCCTGATTTTTTAAATAGAACTTTGGCAAATGGAGATCAACTCCCTCTCAGTATTTGTAACGCGATAATCTATTGAGATGAAAATATTATAATCTTAAACACTAGTGAAATGAGAAATATAAAAAACATAAAAATTCCAAGTGAACCTTGGATAATCTTAATAGTAATTGGATCTTTCTAACTTCATATAAGCAATATCAAATAAACTAACATATTATTGCGTTTAATAAATATGAACGCTATCTGTTCATAAATTAACCACTCCAAATGAATAAAAATAATAAAGACTTGCTAATTGCTCGTAGATCGCTTTCTTGGAGTTAATTAATTTTATCGGCGTCTCGGTACACTTTAAGGAAGGTATTGGGTACTTCCCATGTCGTCCTTGGCCTTGCCTACGCGTATCAAGCAGCGTCCACATTGTGGATCATACATCGGATGTGGAGTCTTGCAAGCGAAGCAGTGATGCCGCATCCATTCAACTGTCTTGCGGTCTCGGAAAGGACAAGTTGCGTTGCGATGACCAATTTTCCAGCAGTTAGTACAATACTCCTCGCCAAATGCATCGTTTTGACAATCCTTGTGCGCGTGACCGATTTGTTTACACTTAATACACCCCCGTGGAGTGAACGGGAAGTTTCGAGTTTCCACTGTCTGGGTCTTGACGTCCCGGGTTTTCGGTGAATTCTGCTGCAAATAGTGGCTGACTTGCCTGGTGATATACGCGTCCCACTCTTTCCTCCTCATGGTTTGGCGAATGTCAATCTTGGATTCCCGACGAATTTCTCCGAGAGTCTCATGATGGGCTACCAACAGTGGTTCTGTATTGACCGTGCCTGGTTCGGGGAGGTTGATGTTTCGCGTTCCAGGTTCCTTTACTAGAACCAGCTTACTCTTTAGTTCTTGATAAATGCTGATTCCTGGAGCTTCTTTGATTAGCTTGAGGGAAGCGTTTTCTGGAGTAGCCGGACCACCGATGTGAGCGGGTCCCTTACAAGGGAATCTTTCCCAGAAGGTCTTCGCGTCCATGTACGCGTTTGATTTGTTGACAGCCGGTTGAGCTGGCTTGCTCGGCCTTGATACTGCTTCTGACTCTGGGATTTCTAAATTCAGCAATGTGTCCAGGTCACCAACAACTGCGATGTCAGTTCTTGTCTGTGAAATTACAGTGACTTGGTCTACCGACGCGGAGTCACTTGTCTCCATTTCCACTAGTTCAACTTGTGGTTTTGAATTGTCAAGTTCCAGTGGTTCATCATGGTCTGCGTATTGCCAGTGGATGTAGCTGGGTCTTAGCTCGTTCTTGATTCGCCGCATAGGTGAGACCGATGCTTCCAGATCAGGAACTCCTGTTGAATCGCTGTTGGCCATCTTCTCTGTGTTAATTATTGTTTTATTAATTCTATTCGATCTACGAGGAATTTTTAAAGTTGAAATATGAAAATTTCCCATGCTCTCACCACTCTCATTCACCAATTCAACCATTGAAGCAGAAATATAAGATTTAATAAAAAAAGGCCCTCTCATATAAGGTAATAGTTTAGAAGAGATACCATCAATAGCTTTGCTTAGTTTTCTATTTCTAATATAAACTTCTGTGCCTACCAGGAGGTCAATGGGTGGTTTCGGTGGATCTAACGCTCGTCTACGCTCTTGGGTTTTATTCATACATTTTTCTACGTAATGTCTCATTTCATCAATATACTTCAGCAGATCTTCCCTAGTTTTAGAATCATCAACAGCTTTTACGTCAAGTTTGTCTCGGTATTGGTCTAGATAAATCGGGTCTCTACCAAAATTAAGATAAGCGGGACTGACATTTAAAGAACTATGAATCGATGTATTATACGCGTACTTTAATTCAAAGAGATATTGATCCCAAATATTTTGTTTTTTAATTAAATAAGATCTAATCATAATTTTGAGATTTCTATTGACTCTTTCTACTGGGTTAGATTGAGGGTGGTATGTTGGAGTTAGTTCATGTTTGATCTTTCGATCATTACAGAACTCTTCAACAAGTTTATTGCAAAATTCAGTCCCGTTGTCTGATATAATGACTCGAGCAGTTCCCCAAGTGGCAAATACTCTACGTAAAAAATCAACAACTCCCTTCCCAGTCGGTGTAGTAACTGCCTCAGCCTCTAGGTATCTAGTATAAACATCATAAGCAACTAAAATGTGAGTTTTGCCTCTTACGGAACGAGGCATTGGTCCTATAGCGTCAATGGAGATACACTCCCAAGGTTCTGTGATCGGTCGTCTACCTGGTTTGGGAATTGGGGGATTTGTATCGGGTTTTTGTAGTAAACATGTTTGGCATTGTTGAACGTACTGCCGAACGTCCTTATACATGTTTGGCCAATAAAATAATGACGCGACTCGATCATAAGTTTTTTGGATACCTGGGTGTCCAGCTAACAGGTGGTCATGATTATTTTTTAAAATTTTATCTGTCTCGTCATCGGGAATCACGCGTTTCCAACCCTCCGATTGTTCGATTGGGTAGGCTTGTTTGTCACGATCGCGGTAATAATAAAGTTCGTTATCGACTATTTTCCAAAATGGAAAACGCTCTGGAAATTTATTTACTTCATCCTTCTTCCTGTCATACCAGTTGGTAGATTTGACTCGGAAACTCGCGATCATTTCCTCGTCTGTTGACAAGTCGTCAACTTCAAGATGTTCGTAAGCCCGTGATAACGCGTCTGGTGCTTCATTTTCTGTGCCCCTCCTGCGTACGATTGTCACTGGTAGTCCAGATAGCTCTGCAGCCCATCTAGCTAGTCGACTTCGCGGATCTTTGATATTTTTTAACCAGACCAAGCTCGCATGGTCCGTGATGACTGTGAAAGGATATCCTTCCAAATAACCGCGTAGTTTTTGCACTGACCATAATACGGCCAAGCATTCGTTTTCAGTCGTCGTGTAATTTCGTTCATGTTTATTTAGAGGGCGACTGATTGCGGTTATCATATATTCTTGATTATCTCCTTGTTGAGTGAGGATGCCAGCGATGCCAGTGTCAGACGCGTCGGTGTACAATATGAATGGTAATTCGTAATCGGGTGTGGCTAAGGTTGGTGCCTTCAGAATAGCTTGTTTTAACTCTTGAAATGATTTCTCTTCGGCTTCTTCCCATTTCCAGGGATTTTTCTCGCTGGTGAGTTTATTCAATGGACCTTGTGCTCGAGCAACTCCTACTAAATGTCTATGGTACCAGTTTATTAGCCCTAAAAATCGTCTGACTTGTTTACGCGTCGTTGGTCTGGGATATTCAACAATAGTTTTTATTTTCTCTGGATCTGGCGATATGCCTTCATAAGTAATAATAAATCCTAAAAATTTTACTGTCTCCTTACAGAATTCACTTTTCTCGCGATTAATTAATATTCCGGCTTCGCGTAATACCTTGAATACGACTTCTTACATAGTGAGGTGTTGTTCAAAAGTAATTGTAGCGATTACCCAATCATCCATATAAGCCTGAATAAAAGATTCCCACCACAAAGGTAACTCTTGGACGCGAAGCTCCTGTCTAATTTTTGCTTTTAATTTGTCTGTTAGCCTGATAAAAGTAATAGGGGCTGTTTTCAGTCCGAAGGACATGTATTTAAATTGCATTAATCCACGACCTGGTACCGCGAATGCCGTAAACGGTTTGCTTCTCTCACTTAATTTTATTTGGTAGTATGCATTACGCCAGTCAAGTTTGCTAATAAATTTTGCGCGATGCATAGCGTTTAGCAATGTATCCATTCGATTAGGTGAATGAGCAACGTCTTTGGTAATTGAATTTAGACCGCGGTAATCTACGCACATTCTTGGTTCGCCATTTTTACGCGTTACAATTACTGGCTGACTACAATACTCGCTAGTACTTTCTTCAATAATACCCTGCTCGAATAATTTGTCTACTATGTCGTGAAGTATTTGTATCATTTTAGGGGACCGTCTATATTGTTTCGTAACTATAGGTTTGTCGCTAGTTAATTCTATGTCGTATTTGATCAAGTCTGTGACTCCCAGTTTAACTAAATTCATTTTTTCAAATTGAAGACTCAAAAACTTTTCTAGTGTGTCATTCTCTTTATCAGTCAATCTTAACAATCTACAAACGCGTTCTTCGTCCTTCACAACATCGATGTCATGAAGCACCTTTGATTCTTGAAATGTCCATTTATTGTCAATTAAGTCTAATTTAAAACCTCGTCTGGACATCATGTTAAGTCCCAATATCATGTCATCTGGCATCTCTGAAAAAACAGTAAACCATTCCTTCCAGAGGATGTCATCGATGTTTATTGGTAAACATACCCGAAAGTCTTCATTAACTATTGAGTTGTCAGCTAAGATATATTTAACTCCTGTAACATTTCTCTTGATTTTACACGCGTTCTCTTTAACCTTCTCGTATAATTGACTTGATATGAAATTTTTACTCGCGCCTGTATCAAAAATAGCCTCAATAGGGACTTTCCCAACATTTAAACGACATCTAAGAAACTGATTAAATTCTTTGGCTTGAGTTACGCGATAAGGTATGGCCATTTTACCGTCACTTAAAGTCGTTTCGTCCGTAAAATAGTCTTCTTCATAATCTGAAACTACTGTTTTAATAATTGGGTAGGTTATTAACTGGGCTTCGGGCTTAGTGTCGCTATGATTAGGAGGTTTTGGAGGGATTCGATTTTTCGGGCTCAACGTTTCAGACTTTTCGGCGTCAGTTGAGCCCTTTACGCGTTTTTAGTAGATTTCATAGAAATCTAAATATTGTATTGGTCCTCATGACGGAACTTTTGAAAAATTTTGCTATATTTCGACTCAGCTCGTCAAGCGGATTCAGAATTCTTGATTCCAAGATTATTTTCTTGAATAAAGTTCATTTTTATTTTCATATGAATAACCTATTTTCAATAAAGTTGATGATATTGTAACGAACGAATTAATTAAAATCATGAAAAACTCCTCAGGCGCGTAAACCGGGTACCTATTTCATAACCCAGCATGAAGTCGTAAACAATTTTATGGGTTTTCTAACGAAATCGGGCGTTGCCTTTCTAAAATTCTTGAAAAGACTGGGGCCCGATCGCAATAGAGATGACACCATATTGTTACAGTTTCATAACCAGAACAAACCTTGAAAAGTGATCGAATCTAATTTTTAGATCGCATCATCACATGGGACAAATCATATAAAAGACCGAATTTTCGATCAACTAATCAGTCCAAGTTTACTCTTAGTAGTGCCCAGTTTCAAGTTTTGTTCTGCTGGCCCAGTACTTGTACTCCGGTTCCTCGCCGTTAGAGAAGACCCTTCTGGTTTACCTGGTACACCCTGATCCGGTCAAAAAGTTACCATAAACCTGAAGACATCCAATTTATTGCGGCCCGACTCTAAACCCAGATATTGCACTATCTGCAAGTTTTGAGAGTCTTACCACAATAGAGTAACAATTTCAATCGGCACCTCGGAATAACCCAGAGGTTAGTACGTAAGAACATTTATATCTTTAATCATACGGCTATCGTCGTTTCCAATCACAGTAATTTTTATTAGATTCTTATATTTATTATGAAATCTACTTCCATTTCGACTGCCGAATGGTACTTTTTTGAATCGCAGGGACAAGTCGCGTTTGATAGGCCAAGCGTTTTGCACCTGGTGCACATTTCTTGTCTTTCGTTGGTGCAGTATCTTGTGTAATGGTCGCCTGCCATTCCGCAGTTAAAACACACGTAATCTTCAGCTGGACCTCGATTTGGCGAACTCTCTCTGCTAGCCAACGGACTTCTGCTGAGTCTTTTACATCTGCAGCATAGCTCACGTGTCTCCCACTGTTTTTATTTTGTTTGTACTCGGATCCTTGTGTTCGTGTAAAATTTCCCCTGCGCTGTGGATAGTTGTTTTTTACGTAGTGAATGGATGAGTCAATTTCGGTAACATCGAGCACTTCCTCATCTTCTAATGGAATTATCTCAGGTGATTGTATTACACGAACTTGGGCAGATGACTGTGAATGTGATTTTTTCTTTACGAAGAGCTTCTCGTTTTCGTCATAGGCCTTCTTTAAATATTGTAAGTTGGTTGTGGCTATATTAACTGCTAAACGAAAACCGATATATTCTGTGAATTTGGTTGGCGAAGCTCTCAGCTCTACTTGGAGTTGTTTAGTTAGTCTCTGGGAGATGATGTTAACTTGGACTTCTTCGGATGGTGGAGAAGCCATCTCCATGAACAGTTTCTGCATGTCATCAATGAATATTCGCGCTTCCTGGTCAGCTGCTTGATATTTGTTATAAATCTCTGCACTGATTTCCGGATCTGCCCGGGGGTGAATGAAATAGACAGTGAATGCGTTCACGAAATCTTCCCAGGTGGTCCATCTATTAGAACTTAAACGTAACCATTGGGCTTGTGTTCTAGCAAATAAAGCCTTTACTAGGCTAATTGCGTCCCTGTCAGTCATCTGCTGCTCTTCCTTGAACTCCTGTAATTCCTGCAAATATATTTTAGGCTGGGTTTCCTGTTCAGGAAAACCTAGATTGCGGGAACGCGCCAATTTCTCTAGCGCCACCAAACTTCCCTGATCACGCGATTGATTTCCTGACGTGTTGCTCCTGGTGTTATCTCCAGCTCCTCTCGGTAGAGCCTGAGATTGGTCCCTTGCTCCAAGTTTCGCTAGCTCCTGCCAGAGTTCAGCAATTTGGCCCTCTGTTGAATTATTGGGTTGTTCAACTCGGCTCGAGTGATGTACTGGAGAGCCACCTAATTCTGGTAGCTGCGCCGGTGCTGGTGTTGACTCTGTCCTGGTAGCACCAGAAACGGGAACTCCTAGTGACATACGTGGAATTTCTCGAATTATCTGGAATAATCTTTCTTCATTGGCCGACATATTTCTTAAATTGTCGCTGGCTGATCTCGGGCTAATGAAGTTGGGGTTTAGGGCTGACCAATTTTTCACTTCTTCTTCAGTCCATAATTTTTCGCGTATTTCCGGTACCGACGCGACTGCCTTGGCAATTCTGGAAGTGTGATTCAGCGTCGTCCGTATCGCGATTTGTGCCCCGGTCAGCATTTTTCCTAATTCAGTCGTAGCGCTTGCTATTTTTCCAATCTCGTTTTGCATAGCTGAATTTGCTTCGTTTCCGTTAACAACTTCGTCCTGTAGTTCATGGACTTGCAATTCTAATTCCTCAACCGCGGTAGCTTGGGAATCAAATACTTGGACCCGGTCAAGAAGTTGATTATGCTGAGTTTCCATTTGAACTACGCGATTATCTATCATCGTAATCCGATCTCGACTGTTTTCCTCACACGCCTTGATTTTTTGATTTATTTTATCGATCGCGGCTTTTATATAATTAGTGGTTACCGCGTGGTTAGTTAATGCGATCAAGGCTTGAGAGACATGTGCTAAATTGCCATCCATTTGATCGACTCGTTGAGACAACCCGTGTATACAGTCCGTGATGGCCAGAGCTTCCTTTGCTGGCTGGGATAAATTGTTCTTATTAAGCGAGGACGTTAATAAACTCATGTCAAAGATAGATGGTATTTGCCCAGGGGGTAAGGAGTCTTCCGCGTTGGTTTGAATGGTTTGGGATTGTCTATCCTGGGGAATCGGATTTAATTTTAACGGAGGGTTTATTACCTGGTCGTTCGTCACTATCGGTTTGTTCTTTTTTGACGCGTCTAAAGAGGACTGATTTGTGCTAGTGTTTTCGGAGGAATCATCTATAAAAGAATCTTTCGGGTCTTCTAGGGAGTTTTCGGAAATATTGGATAAATTCATTTTTTCAAAACGTGCTGCTCGGCGGCGGGCGGATTTACTTTTCTTAGTCATTGTTCAAATTAGTTTAGAAATTTTATAAGAAAAGATATGATAGATAGTTTGTATAGTAGAGTGCTTTAACCAAGTAATTTGGGGTAGTTGGTCACTAAAGGACACAGATTATTTATTTATTAATTTTTAATTTTGGATATTATTAAACTCTGGTTAAATATTTAATACTATATAAATATTTAATGTAGCATGAGTTTTTTAATATAACTTTAGTTCCATTTGCCTTAATGTCTCGAATAAAATTTAAGATATAATTTTTTTACAAAGATTTGACTCGCGTTAATAAATAAGATTCTTCTCCTTTTTTTCTTTTTTTGACAACTCGAATTAATTTTAAATAAATTAACAAAAATAATTTATAAAACAAATTTTTAAGATTTAATTATTTCCAAAAAAATTGAACCGGGTCAATAAAAGTTTCTTTAGTCAAATTAATTGTAAATAAATTACAAGAATAATTTCAATATTTAAACTGGATTGAATTTTAAATGGTTTAACAAAAAAATAATTTCTAAATTTAATCTAAATTGAATTTTTAAGATCAATTTAATTTATGTGCTGTAGTATATCAATAAATTCCAGAGATTTAATTGTTACAAAAAATTGAACCGTGTCAATGAAATTTAATTTTAATTTAATAAGAATAATTTAATTGGTAATCCAAGAGCGGAGAAACTCGTAAAATCCACTCAGTTAGGTTAATGATATGCTGGTTGAGCCTAGAGTTACTTTTTTCAATTTAAATTTATATTTTAATTATTATGAATGTTAATTAATTTTCACTTATCAGTCTATTGATGGTTTTTCTCTTTTACAAAATATAACAATAAGTAATAGCTTGAGACAGATATAGATTCCCAGATAGTAATATTAGTTCGGATAATTTTAATAAAGTAAATAGTATAGTACCGAAAGGTATACCCAGAATTAGCTTCTTGCTTGAACAGCTCAAGCAGTAGCTTATTAATTAATTAATTGTTACTTACAGGTATTCCAGTTTTTTAAATAAATAATTTTAATTATTTGTCCTTTACACGTTTTTGCAATTTTTAACCTAAAGTAAGACCTTTGTCAAATTATTGGTGAATCCCAAATTTTCTTTGTTAGTTTCTGCTTCAAAACTATTAATTTCTCCTCTCCTTGGTTGTTACCCACTCGTTCAAATCACTCGTTCCTATTTTTACACAATATAATTGGTAAAATATTACACAATAAAATATCTACTATAACATGAAAAATATACTTACAATTCACGATACAAAATATTTTTTTTTTATTATAATAATAATTCCTTTAATAGGATTGTCAACTGTAAATTATCCAAGGCTACAGCCTGATTTAAATTGTTTAACGCGTAATGGCGTTATTTGTTAATTTTTACTGAATGCTACCATCCAGGTTACTTAAGTGACGCGCAATAGCGTCCTTTGTTGTTAAACTTTGATAACAATGCCGATTTGTCTATTTAATTGTAGCAATTTCTTGCTTATAAATTTAACTTAACTGTAACTCCCTTTTATTTATTAATTATTCTTTAATCAATTTATTTAATGCTAATTAAATAATCATGTCTTTTGACGATTAAATTTTATTAGCTGACACTTGTCCGCTCGAACGTCGGATTGTAAATGAACAGCAAAATTTTACACTTGTCTATTGTGTTTGGGTGTCGTAAGTGGTGAACAACGACCAACGGAAAACAGTGTGGCGGCTCGGCGGTTGCTTCTCTCGGTTACAGCGTCACTGCTTCGCGCAGCTCTACGGAACTCGGTGGAGAAGGGAGAGAAGAGAGCGGTGCGGTAACGACGCGCTACCGGCTTGTATACAAGCCAAAAACATACAGCGTTCAAATTCTAATTCTCGCGCTTTGTGTATTTAATTTTTTAAATAATAAATTTTTGTTTTTAAATAAAATAATTTTTTATTTCGATGTTAATGGTTTTTATAATGCAAATGTGTCTGAAGGACAGTTTTATTTTATTGACTCGATTGATATAAATGAAAATGATGAAAATTTTTTCAGAATTTTTTTTTTTTTTTTTTTTTTTTTTATTTGAATGGTGTCGTGGGCTTGATAATTGAACCAAATCCTGGCGCTGAAACTATCTGCGTCGGGAAAGAATAATGTCTAATTAGTCTGTAACTTGTTTTCTGTATTAGAGGAATTATATATTTATAAATTATTTGTTGACGAAAGATTATCACTTCGATGTCGATGATCTCCAGTAATAACCTTATACCATCGTTGCTGGTTTCCGTTATTAGATCTGAATTGCTATTTTCCTCTAAAATTTCTTCTAATCCCCGTTTTATAAAGGCTGGTGAGTATACATAGCGAATAGCTTGACCTTCGTATGCTGCTAGAGATAAAAAAAATGCGGTCGCGGTGCTTTTGTCCATTGATACAATCTCAGCTTCAATTTTCTCCCAAGTGGTTCCATTTCCTATTTTTAGGCTTTTCTGATTGGGGTTTATGATCCATTCGCCTTTTTCGGTTTTCCTCATCTCCTCTTCTTTTTCATTGATTTTAAATATTTCTTGATGGTATTGTAGAATTTCAGGAGTGGTGAATGCTTCTCGTATACTGCAGCGATGGATGCTGTCGTGCATTCGAGCTTTCATACGTCCGATCTGTTCACTCCACTCCCTGTATTGGCTGTTCGATTCCTCCTTTGTTACTTCTTTTATCTTTTCCTCCAGAATATCGACTTTCTTTTCCTCATGTCCGATGTTCAGAAATGTTATAATTGTTTTATTGCGAGCGAATAGTCGGTATTCCCCTATATCTTCGGAGTACAATCCTCTATTGTTGTCCAGAGCAATGACCCTTGACAGTGATTCCTGAGTTGGCTCCATCAAGGCACTGGAATAACAATAAATGTAAACAACTCACACCCTTTTCCCGTTTTTTTTTTTTTTTTTTTTTTTTTTTTTTTTTTTTCAAAATCTAATTCTGACGTACTAATAGTTAATTAAAATGTTGAATAACTGAATAATTCAATGCTTCAAATTTTGAGAAGCTATTGAATCTAGTATAAAATTATGTTCCAAATTGATCATATGACCCTTAAATTTCACACCATTATTATGTAGAATTTTTTAATCCTCAATTCAATCACTGCTCCAATAATTTTTAACAAAATCTTCATTAAACATACTTATACCCTTATGCTATAATAGATCCTTTTATCCTAAGATCTCGAAAAATCTTCGAAAGATAAGTACGATTCCATAGAAAGCGGTCTAAATTAATTTAGACCGATTTCTATGGAATCGTACTTATCTTTCGAAGATTTTTCGAGATCTTAGGATAAAAGGATCTATTATAGCATAAGGGTATAAGTATGTTTAATGAAGATTTTGTTAAAAATTATTGGAGCAGTGATTGAATTGAGGATTAAAAAATTCTACATAATAATGGTGTGAAATTTAAGGGTCATATGATCAATTTGGAACATAATTTTATACTAGATTCAATAGCTTCTCAAAATTTGAAGCATTGAATTATTCAGTTATTCAACATTTTAATTAACTATTAGTACGTCAGAATTAGATTTTGAAAAAAAAAAAAAAAAAAAAAAAAAAAAAGGGGACCTACTGCTAACAGCTGATTACAATCCACTATCGTTCCGTCTTTGATGAGCATTCTGGATTTCGGAGTCAAGAACCAGCTCTCGTTCCTGTACTTTACTGGTAGTTCCTGATAACACTCCTGTGTTTTCCTTAATGTTATTTCCCCTGCAACACATTTTATTAAATATATTATTTCTCCGGCGAGGCTTGCGTAGTATCCAGGGCCCTTCATTATAGCGTAGGCAAATTCCTCAGGCTTTAATCCGGAGAACATGAGTGCATTGGAAATTACTTGCCTTTCTACTTCGCATTTATGCAGCAATATGTCTCTGTATAAGGCTTTCATTTGACGTTTTATGTGTTTTTCTACATAAATAAATTTTGAATTTATGTATGTGAAAATATCTAAATCCTGCGTTGCGATTGGTCTCGTTCTGGTTCCTCGTTCTCCCGGTTTTATTATTCTAATTAATAATTTCGGGTGTTCTGTTTGTATTAGTTTGTAACCGCAGACTTCTTTTTCTGTTTTCTTTGATAACGCGAAGGTGATCTCATCTGTATTTAGTGTATAAATTTCGGGTTCTCCTGGTTCGCCCGATAAAATTAATCCTGGACCCTCGTATAGTGTGAGGTGGTTGGCCGTACAAGAATCATCCCTGATAACTTCCCAAAACACATAATTTCCTGACTGATCGGTGCATTCTCCTTCCGCCCATTCACATCTTGATCCGCTTCCTAAAATTATCTTGTTACTGGCTCGTTCGATAGTTGCATAATAATTTTTGATTGTGATTTTTACGGTCGCTTCCACGATAACTCCATCCCAGGTTCCAAATGGGTCGCTGTATGAAACTCCCGTACATTTCCCATCCACTGTAGTTTTTCCTGCTAACATTATGGTTCGAAAGTCTGTGCTATTCCTTTTAATACCTTCTATAAATCCCGAATCACCCATCCTTAAACTCCCGTCTTCCTGTAATTTTTTGCATTGTCAATAATCGAGTTCGTAAATGTATTCTTGTCTTCCGTTCGTTACCGCGAAAGTGTGGTACCAATATCCACAATACGTTATCACCCGATTCACTTCCACTCTACACTCCCGCACTTCAGTGTTTCCGAATTCCGCCAGCTGTGACAATTGTAGAGTTACAGCTTCTTCTTTCGGGTTCTTGAGGGGAATGTTGCACTCTCCTACTGTAACTGCTGACATTGTTGTCACGTTTATTGAAATCCCTCCGCAATCATATCCTACTAATGCCTGTGTTGTTCGGACGATCAGCAACATCACTAATAACAATTTTTTTATCGTTTTATCCATTCTGGAAAAATTTTATGGCATTAATTAATGAAAAAAAATTTTTTTTGTATTTCTTTCTGGATCGACAGGATTTCTTTTATGTGTATATTTTGAATAATACTATTAGGCATGAAACGACAAGTGCCAGTTACTTAACTAATTTATTTCTTAAAATTATTAATTATGGAAAAAAAATTCTTTGAATCTATTTAATCATTATTGTTATCTAAATGTATTTATTCTTAAATTCTGCTAACTGTAACAATTGTAGAGTTACAGCTTCCTCTTTCGGGTTCTTGAGGGGAATGTTGCACTCTCCTACTGTAACTGCTGACATTGTTGTCACGTTCATTGAAATCCCTCCACAATCATATCCTATTAATGCCTGTGTTGTTCGGACGATCAGCAGCATCACTAATAATAGTCTTTTTATTGTTTTATTCATTCTGGAAAAATTTTATGGCATTAATTAACAAGGAAAAAAAAATTGTATTTCCTTCTGGATCGACAGGATTTCTTTTATGTGTATATTTCGAATAATACCATTAGGCATGAAACGACAATTGCCAGTTGCTTAAAAATATTTTTAATTAAGGAGAAAAAAAATTCTATTTTATTATTATTGTAATCTACTGTATTTATTCTTAAAACTTAATCGTCATCACTTTTTCAACGACTGAGTACATTTCCCTCCGTACTTTTATTCCCATGAAATATGAGAATATAACGAGAGAATTAGGGGTGTTGAAGTGGTCCGGGTAGTATCATCAGCACGCCCCAGTGATTTTTTTACCAGTGTACTCGCTTATTTGTGCGTAATTGCACCAGATAACTATCGAAATTCTTTTCGAACTTATTTTAATTCAGTATTTAATGCTAATTTAGATACTTTTATTATGGAATTAGATAACATGAAAGATACCGTATTTGATGGTAAAAATGATTTAATTCAATACATACATTCGTTAATATTTTTGAAATTGTCCAATACTGACATATGTACTAATAATTCGTTATTTCAATTTATGAAAAATGAGAGCAATACTCATATAATAGATTATAACTTTGAAAAAGAGAAAATATTATTTGAGACTATTGAAAAGTTTAGTAACGACCTAAAAAATTGTGTTATATTATATTCAAGTGCTTTATTAGGGTTAATGTCTATTGGTAATAATTTGAAGAATAAAATTAATGTAAATGAAATAGATTAAGAACTTTAATTTAAGGAGGACTCAATTATAATGTTCTTTTTTATAAACGGCGTGAATTATAGTTTAAAATACTTAACAATATTTCTTTTTAGTTTTTATTTGACAGCTAAAGAAAAAAATAAATATGTACTATACGTATTGAGTAATTTATTAAATGTTGATTTGCGAATATTGGATAAGTATCGTCAATTATGGAGTGAAGAAGTAAATTATAAAGAACGTTTTATGAAAACATCATTTTTAATTATATATGCGGGTAATGCATTAAAAGTACCGCCATTTACAAAGGAAAATGAAATGTCTTATCGTGGTATGTTATGTTATTTTAACGATATGACACACCGTCAATTAATTGAATGTTTAAACAATATTTATAACTCGCTTAAAGATAATATTATCGATAAGAGAATTTTTCTAGTAAATCTGTTGAAATTGTGTAATGATTATGATTTCTTGATAAAAGATAATTTATAAACAATAGATTTTTGTATATACAAAAAATCACGTTTTATGGCTTTTTAGAATCAATTTACTTGTTCTTTATGTCGGATTTTTTTTTAAGTAAAGAAACACTGCTCTCTTTCTTAACCAAATTTTTATTGCTTTTTAGGGAGAATGAACGAATACCAAAAAAATATTTAAGAATGCGGTTTAAGAAAAAAAACATTTTTACGACTTACTGAGAAGCGATACTTAAATAAATGTTTTATTTGATGTTTTGTAAGTTTTTGAAAGAAGTTAAAAAAAAATAATTAGTAAACAATGGAGAATATATAATCAGTTATTCCTTTGACTTTTACTTCGTTCTTTTTCTGCATGGTAAAAGTCGACATAGTACTCAAAATCATTATATAGTAATTGCCGTTGATAATCACTTTCTAAAAATCCATGATATCCTATAAAATCTATATTATAATCTTCTTTTTTATTATTCAAATTTAATTGTTTAACCACTGAAGAAGGAACGTTATATTTTTTTTTCTCCGGCACATTTTTATCATTATTTGTCTCGGTAGAATTTTTTAAATATTTTTTTTCTTTTTCTATAATTATGTCTGTTTTACTTTTTTTATTTTTTAAAAAGTTATTTTCATTTTTATACATGTATAAATCATCGACACTTTTTATATCATTATTATAATACATTGTAGGATTTAATTTATTTCCCGAGTTTAATAAATCATTATGATAATAATAATCTAATAAAATGTTAGAATGAGTTACATTTTCGTTTGTATTATGATGCTCTTTAATTACTGAAAATGCGTTGAATAAAAAGTCGTTAGAGGTTATTACATTATTTACGTTTACCAAGTCATATATTTTTAAATATTGCGTATTATTTAAACAATATTCACATTGATTATTTGAAGATCTTACCATATGAAAATAGTAAAAATTGTAAAGAATAAAATTTATAGTGTTAGACAGTGTAAGAGATATGTTATCATCAGATACTTCATTTAATTTATTAACTATATATTTAAATACAGACTTGTCATTTGGTAAAGATAATAAATCTTTAAATCCATCCGCTATCGGATATGCATTTTTTTTATGGACCATAATATCCTTATGTAATGATATTGATTCATTCATATGTATGGAAACGCGCTCGGACATGTTCTCATTACCATTTAGAGACAACATGTAGAGTATAATATTTAAAATATTATAAATTTGCATTAAAATCATATTGATATTCAAAAAGAGTTTCTAATTCAATTGACGTGTATTTTTTTTACTCTCTTATAATATATTTCCGTAATTTGACCGACGACGCATTACAGGACGTAATAAAATTTCGTTGTACAAAATATCCAGTAGATGGAGTATCGATATTACAACAACTTCTTATGTCAGAGGATGATAGACCTTTCCCATTCGTCCCTACTCTGTCATGAAATAGCTTTTGGGTTCTGACGAGCAACAAGTGGAAGTTAGAACCAATTCGAAATTAAATACGTTAACATATTTTTTTCTTCCGATCAACAGCGCTTAAAAAGTCAAGGTATTTATACATATTTTTTTTAAATTAATTAATAATTTTTTTCGGATCAATTATTTTTTTTAGTTGTATTTATCTATTTCAGAATGGATTTTTTGAAATCGCCTCATTTTCAGTATTCCATATTTAATACTGAAGTTATACCGGCTTTAATAAATAATGATGTTATAGATCCTAAACTATTTATAACGCTAAAAAAATATTATACAGATGTTAAATATTATTTTTCGTCAACTGTTGATGTTCGTAATGTAATTAAATTTAATTTTTTTAAAAATGATTACCTACATGAATTTTATAAAAACACCTCGATATATCAACTAATAGAGTATAGAAAATTTATTACGGATAGGGAACTTCAGTGCAACACGGTTAATCATATTCATGAGTTAAATAAACATATTACTGATAATTTTTTAATTTCATTAAAAAATTTTAATTTATCAATTTATGCTTTTCAAAATAACAGTTATCTAAGTAACACGTCATATCATCGATTATTAGATGTACTATCGTATAATATTGGACAATATGAAATGTGCATGATTGACAATACTAGAACGCGTAATATCAATAATTTTACTTCCGACTTTATGTTATCTTCAATAAATGACTATGAACGTGTCTTATTGAGTGCTGATTGCGAGTATATTAAATTATACCGCAAGCTACTAATAACTGATATTCAAAAATCTTATCTCATTCATAACAATTTACGTGATCGAACCGAATATTTTGAATATGTAATCTGTGATACATATAACAAAACATTAAATTATCTTTATGATAAAGAATTTACTAATGAAAGTGAGTTAAAATCCTTAGATATTAATAAAGAATCGAAAGCATTTAGAATAGATATTGCATTTTCGGTTTTATGTTTATTTATTGATATTTTTAATGATGGTATATCTAATTATGCTTCAAGTAATAAATATATTCAATCTAATTTTGAACAATTTATTTCAAATATGAATGAATTATTAAAATTAATTTTTAATTACGCGACTACTGAAAAGATGGTTTTTTATCTTTTGGGGCCAAATAATATTGAAGAACGAAAATCATTTATTAATTTAGGTAAACATATGCATAATAATAATATATATATCAATACACCAGTTGATCGTTTATTTTATGTACGTCATTCGACATGTAAATTTATTTTTGATCCTTTACATCATCAATTCATTTTTCATATGATAGGTCCTCCTATTATAATTTTAATTTTAAAACCTGATGTTAATCAAGAGTTAGACAAAAAATTTTGCACACGTATTGAGTTGGAAAAATCATTAAAGAAAGAATGTTCTTCTTGGATACATACACCAATGGGTCCAAATATAGAGTGTAGCGATTTAAGTAATATTGATAATTATTATTGTCATATACTTATTAATAAAGGTCGATTTGTATTAGAAAAAGGTTGCCGAGCTTTTATGTTAGTATCTAGTGGCACGTTTTTTGAAAAAAATAGTTTTTTCAAACAAGGTTTTGCTTGTAGTACTGATGTTAATGATTCCCCTTCTGATAATAATTTAGAAAAAATCTCTAAAAAAAATTGTGAATTATTTTTAAAGAATACTTATAAATGTAAACATAATATTAAGGTTAAAAAATCAAAAATAGATATGTACGTAAAAAAACGACGTACTTACACACTCAATAATAAAGACAAAAGATATTCATGTAATCTATGTAATGGAGTTTATACTCGTAACAATGATTTAAAAAGACATCGAGAATCAAAACATTCGCAGCAGATTTAAATATCATCTGGGTTTCTTTTAAAATACTGAGTCTATAAGTACGTACATAATCATTATTAATATTTTTATTATTAATTTAAAGTAATTCATGTTATTTTCCATTATTTTTTTTAGTATGGACACCAAAACTAAAAATCTATTAAGTCGAAAATTTGGAAAATTAAATATGAAACGTCACATAAATGAAGTGTCAACTAATGAATCTAGCTGCGTTACGGTTGAAGAAGTACCCAATACACTATCGACTGTGGCAGTAACTGTAACTTATCTGGATACTATAAAATCAGCAATAGACTCAGTTGGATTAAAAAACCAGTTTGAAGATGAGGACATGGATGATTACGATAATCAAGAAGAACCGGATGTTGAAGAGAACGAAGAAATTAACGACCGTGAATTAATTACTGAAAATAAAAAAAAAGACATTGATAAATACTATAAGTCTTTACTTTTTAACAAAAAAAAAATGAAATTCAAGACGAAATATTAAAAAATTCTAATACTTTATTCAATGATTCTATGTTTGTTAATAATAATTCTAGCATAATACATTTTATTTTTTCAAGTGAAGTAGATGAAATGCTTAAAAAATTTTTACGATGCTCTAATTTAAGTGATATTATTAAAAAAAATGTCAATTCAATCACTTGTAATATGATGATTGCATCTACTTCAACGATAAAAAAAAATAAAAATATTATGACAATGTTTGATGTAGCTTTTAATAATAATATGTTACATGATATTAAACCTCAGAGCCTTATGATATGTATGTCGTATGCTATGTATATTAGTAGAATTCAAAATTCTTGTAAAATGGGATTGATTTTTATAGAATTTCCAGAAGTATATAATATGTTATTAGACAATACATCTAATTCTTATATTGTTTTGTTTATTAAGAAATATTGTTTCATTAAACGTATTGCGTAAATAATTATTTTTTTTAATCTGTTATTTCAAGTTCACCATTATTAGAAGATAATCGTTTCCTTTTATATGTCTTTTTAACATCAATAATATTATTCATCATATTTTTGGAGGTGTTTCTTTTATTAACTTTATACGATTTCTTATTTAAAAAAATTTTCAAATCTTTCAAAATATTATCATACTCTATATATTCAATATTATTTATTTTACTTACGCGAGTATATTTAGAAACATCAATTACCTTATCATATCCATTATCTTTGTAACGATTCATAGAATCATCAATTAAAATATAAATTAAATTTCTTTTATCATCACAATCGTTACATATTAAGTCTTGTATAATGTTTACTGATTTTGTATCTTTATACAGTCCAGATAATAATCTAATGAAATTTAAATGATAATTTGGTGGGAATAATGAAGGCGTTTGTAAAAATTGAAATAAATGTTCTTTGTTACCAGCAGTCCATAAAATACGATAATCAGCTATTGATATTATAGAATCGATGAAAGATTTAACTCCAGGATATGGTTCATACATGTCATTAATTAAAGTTCTATCTAAATCTAGTACAATACATACTTTCTTTTTTCCCTTTTGGTTTAAAGGCATTTTAGGTTAAAAGTCAACAATTGTGTTAAATAAGGTAGGCGATTGCTTTCTTATATTAGAATAAATTTTTTTAAAAGTTTCTTCTAAAATTATTTGTTGAGAATATATTGACGTATCAGTAAGTATATCAGACATTAATTTTGAACGTTCTGTAAAATCTTTTTTATTTGCCGAATTATCAATAGATTTACATACATAACTTAAATAGTATAAACATATGTTAGTAAAATTAATATTATCATTGTTAAAAATTGTAAAAATATAAGTATTCATTTCTTTTTTTTTTGACATGTTTTTATTATTAGTAGCTATATCATTCATATAAAATAAATTATCTACTATATTACTATAATCTAATACTTGAATTTCTTTATTATCGTTATTAAATTTATCAGATTTTGGTTTATATGTATATAACTTAGTACGTAAATCCTTGTAAGCTTCATGGATTTCTTTACATGTATTCATAGTAGTTATTACTTGTTTGTTAGTGGAAGCTATTTCATTAAGCATGGAAGTAATATGTATTAAATTATCTTGACTAATTTTAATCTCTTCATTTTTTATGAAATATGTAGCATCGTCTTGATTATTATACAATGTACTATCTAAAACATTTTTTAATTGATTAAAAATGCTTATTTTCTCATTGTATATTTTATTTAAATTATCAATACAGGTATTTATAATTATATTATCCACAAATTCCATGTTTATTTAGGTTATCTACAAAAAGGAGAGTTAACCATACTTAATATAATATATATACCCGTAACTTATTATTTGTACTTTTCATTATTAAACTAAAGTTTATAATGAACTATACAATCATCATACTTGTAAATTTTTTTTATATCTCTAGGAACTACATTACTCTTAGAACTATTAGAATCTTTTATTATATGCTCTATATGTTTACCGTCGTAAATATTTAACTTATGTTCAACTGAAGATCGACTAGTAACATTTTGAAAATTAATTTCTAATCTATTGGTATATTTAGTTACGGCAAAACTATTATGATTTGTAACTTTATCTTCTTTTCGTTTTTTGGCTGCCCACATTGAACATACTTCAGCTAGACTTTGTGCTTTGGAGTTCCTTTTATAATCTTCGGATTTTCCGCTGGCATTCTTGAATGAACTTGAACTTGAAGAGTATTTATCATTAGAAGATGTTGCTCCAATTTTCTATATAGAATAGAAACGATAATTAATATTCCGGATATTATAGTTATAAAAAAAAGTCAACAGATCCATTTCAGTGATTATTTCATGAGAACAAGGGGCATATTATACATAAAAAAGAGATAATTATATAAATCTGAGAAAAAAGTAATACTCACTTATGCATTTTGAAGTCGTTTATTATACAATCAATAACTTTGTTTATGAAATATAAAAAAAATTAAACATAAAACTTACAGATAAGAACCTTTAAAAAATAATATAAGAAGAACGACTTGATACGCTCAAACCATGAATACAACTGTAAGACAGTCGTTATTAGATATATCAGTACCCTTCTCGTTCGTGTTCAGAGGAGAGGGGAGGGGGCATCACATGCTTCCACGCCTCCTAAAATCAATGATGTCATCCGCAAAATTTAAAATTCCAAGCACTCGTCGCTTTTATAGACCGTGTGCGATGTTTTCAACGTGTTAAATTTTTTTCTATGATTAAATGTTGATTCGTAGGATTATAAAAACGAGCGTATTTAGACGTAGACGTATTATTATTAATATTTGTTTTATTGTCTGAATACTCAATTTCAGGTGCTGTAGGGCTAAAATCATCGGGATTATTACTTTTTACATCGGTAGTCAGGTCATATTTTTTTTTTACTTCTAAATCGTAAACTTTATTAGCTGTTGCATTATTGTTTTCAATCGAACAAATAGTATTGTCTGAATACTCACCAGTTTTTTTGGTAATTACTTTCAACTCAGCAGCTGGTTTTGCTGTCACAAGCCAAGGTAAATTTGAAGCAAACGTAAAACCTATAGTATTATTATTATGGTTATTATGAACAACAGAGTTGGGGTCTATATCTTTAGCTGTTCCTTCAGCTTCTTTTGGCAGTCGTGTTTTAAAAATTCTTACATATCCTAAATGATTCAGTACTAACGTGGCAATACATAATAGTATAAACGTTATTATAATATAGTACATTATTTATAGTATTTCACATCCTTCTCTTTAAAATTGAATTGAACCATGATTCCAGACGGTTATAATGAACGGAAAGATGGAATAACACTAATGACAATGTCGATGTTTTCAACGTGTTAAATTTTTTTCTATGATTAAATGTTGATTCGTAGGATTATAAAAACGAGCGTATTTAGACGTAGACGTATTATTATTAATATTTGTTTTATTGTCTGAATACTCAATTTCAGGTGCTGTAGGGCTAAAATCATCGGGATTATTACTTTTTACATCGGTAGTCAGGTCATATTTTTTTTTTACTTCTAAATCGTAAACTTTATTAGCTGTTGCATTATTGTTTTCAATCGAACAAATAGTATTGTCTGAATACTCACCAGTTTTTTTGGTAATTACTTTCAACTCAGCAGCTGGTTTTGCTGTCACAAGCCAAGGTAAATTTGAAGCAAACGTAAAACCTATAGTATTATTATTATGGTTATTATGAACAACAGAGTTGGGGTCTATATCTTTAGCTGTTCCTTCAGCTTCTTTTGGCAGTCGTGTTTTAAAAATTCTTACATATCCTAAATGATTCAGTACTAACGTGGCAATACATAATAGTATAAACGTTATTATAATATAGTACATTATTTATAGTATTTCACATCCTTCTCTTTAAAATTGAATTGAACCATGATTCCAGACGGTTATAATGAACGGAAAGATGGAATAACACTAATGACAATGTGATTGGATCTCTTATATATAAAGAGAGTTTATACAATACTTCATTAAAAAGGATTGTCCATTTATCAATTTGCCCCATCTAAAAAAATTGTATATTATAAAGATGGATAATATATTTGACAAAATTCAAAAAATCCATAGGACATTTAAACGATGTAAAGGATTTGAAAAGATTATGTATATGATTATTAAAGGTTTATTAACAAATACATTTGAATTTAAAAATGATACTATGGAACTAACTCAATATTTTAAAAATTTTCAACTTTTAAATTTTTATACCGTTACTTATCGACCAAATAATATATTTTATAAATATCATAGACGTTATGAAAATACCACATTAAAAAAATTAGCCCTAGACGTGTATAAAATTAAAGGTTTAATAGCAAAGAAAATATTACTTTTAAAATTATTAGAATTGAAAAAAAGAAATGTACAAAATAAAATATTAAAATATATAAAAATAATACACCACAAGAATTATGGCAAATTGCATAAATCATCAATTGTAGATAAGGTATATGATCAATTAATTAAATTTCAAAATTTCACATGTGATTATAAAGATTCTTTAAAAATACAAGTTGAGCGAACACAATTGCCAGGTGAACAAATAACAGATATTAACCACGACGATATATTAAACCCCTTTTTGAGACCTTTTTATAATAATATTGTAGTAATACATAAAACTCCTATTTTTACACCCTAATTTAATAATGTCAGTTGAAGAAAAGATAGCAACTAAAATAGATGATATATCTATCTTTAGTCTGTATAAATATATTAAAGATAACAATATCATTCCTATAAATGATATTATGGTAAAATGCGAAGCGATAGAAAGAGATAGATTATTATTTTACGTAAAACATTTACATTTATTATTAGCTAAAGATATTGCTGAAAATTTTACTCCTGATTGGATATTATTTAAAAATTTTAATGAATATGCAACTCAGCATGTAAAATATTTCAATTTAACAGAAAAACTACAGAAAGGTGTATTGACAATTATAAATGAATTAAAAAATAATGAAAGTAATGCGCAAATTTTATCATCTGTTCCTCATCTTTTAGATAATATTGAAGGTGCATGTTCACTTTTTTTATCTAATGATTTATTATTTAATTATTCAAGCCATTATCAAACTATTATGCAACAAAATGACAAATGTAAATTTATTAAATATCCAGATAATATTATTAAATGTAAAAAATTACTTAATACGTTCAATTATGAAACTAAAAAAAATGAAAATAATTCACCGTCTAATAATACATTAAAAAAGTATTTTATATACTATATTTATTATTTAACAAATAAACCTATATTTTCTCTACCATTTCATTGCTTAAACATAGTCCATATCATTTTAATGTTTATAGACATGAATTGCACTATAAAAACACGCGAAAATACAAATACGACGTATCAAGAGATTTTAAATAAAATAACAATGACTGATATTTATGTCAATATGTTTGGCGTGAAAATAAAAGAACTCCTACAAAATAAATATGATTATTTTAGTTTATATACTGTATTATGTAATCCATCGATTAAATATTCAAAAAATGATACAGAAATTGACATTTTATACAAATTAATAATTTTTCTTAAAAAGTCTAAAATACAACACCAATTAAAGCAAATAATACCTACATTTGGATTGAAGGACATTGAAATAATACTAAAATCATTTAGTCCAGATAAAATAGGACAAACTTTAAAAAAATTTGTAGGTACATCAAAACTTCCAAATAATATTGCGGAAGTAATTACCTGGTCGTTAGATGAATTTAATGCTGGGTTCCAAGGAGCTCTAATTTTTCCGAATGTATTATTTGCGCAATACCCCAAAGAATTATTAGCAAATCAAATTATAAATTATATAAAACTCGTTGAAAAACTGTCTTTTGTAAAGCAATTATCTGCAGAAACTCTAAATAATAAAATAACTAATACACTTATACAGACGTTTGAAGATATTATTAAAACGCCGATAATAGATGTTATGTTTTTTGAGAATTTATTAAAAAAATATTGTACTGATCAAGGAACTTTACATATGGTTGTTAATGTTTTAAATTCTATTGGAGACAACTACACCATTGATGAGTTAACTGCTCAAGAACCTACAAATAACTAACAATAATTAACAAGAAATGACTATTTATATGTGTTTATATAACGAAAAGGGGGGGGGAAGACTTAAAAATTATAATTTAGCTTTTACGATTTTGCAAATAATTTTATATCTATCGCATAAATCATTAGATAGTGTATATATTATAAAAACTGTCAATATTATGAGGATAGTTATTATTAAACATTTATTGCCACAACAACATGAACATCCCATATTTGCAAAAAAAAAATAAAAAAAAATTGTAATAATAAAAAAATTTTTTTTACGCGCAAAAAATACGTCTTCTCTCTGTAACAGGTTGTTAAAAAGTCCGGCTAAAGAATATAAATACATATATGTATACAAACATACGCATTGATGTTTAGTCTTATTTTTCTGCATATTTTTTAATCCAAGGATATAATAGTATTAGGTTCAGTATGTCTATATATTGATACTTTTCATACAATAAAGCTTTATCACTCATTATACTACGAGAATTATTATTATCCAATAACCCTAAAGCGTGACCTAATTCATGTAGTAAAACAGATTTTAAATTTTGTTCATTCCATGAATTTTCAACATCTAAACAAATTGCTTTATTAGGCGGTAACAATGAATGCGCTAATACATCAGGTTTACCTTTTTTTTTCATATCGCCATCAAACGCAATGTGATCGTCATCATGATTTCTAAAAGCAAAACGAATTTTCAAAATGTCCAATTCCTTCACATCCGTTTTTTTAAAAACTGTTGTGAAAAACTCAAACCCACATTGAGTATTGATAGTATTAATAACTGACAACACAATAGATTCCATAACTTTCGGTTCAATATTATTTGGCAATTGTTGTTGTAGTGTAGGATAGTCAACAAGTAATGGAAATTCTTTGATAGTATATAAATAATCAGTGTATATATAATCAGTGCCTTTATAATTAGTAATTTTTAAATGTAATAATAACATATCTCTTTTAATATAAATTATAAAAAGTAACATAGCTACAATGATTATGAAACATATTTCTAAAATTGTCATGTTAAATGCCTTCGTTTCTAGTATCGAAGTATAAAAATTTTAAATGGTCACGTTGTATACAGTGAGGTTGTGCATAAGGTTGAGTATTTTGGAATGTATATTTTTCAAATTTTTTCGGATCACACGCGCAAGAATTAATTACAGATATTGAATCTTTTATATTTATCAAATCATTTATACGTAGGGTTCCATTATTACACACACCATTTTTTATTTTAATATTCTTATCAATAGATTCAAACAAATATGGCAATTTACACATTTTCTCAGGAACATGAATAAAATATTTAAATTTTTCAATATTTACATATAATTTTGATAATTCTAATGTCTCTTTAGTTTTTTTATGATCGTTTTCTTGATTTCTTGTTTTTTCGCAGACATTCAATTTAATTGAACATTGCCAGTCTGATAGTAGTCGAGATTTTCCACAGAAATTTATACAATCATTATTTGACAAACAATAAAATGTAGTATTGTCACAATCAATTTTTTTTGTAATCATAGAATTTAAAAAAACATAGTCATTGTTGCGATGTTTGAAAATTTTTTTTGATTTGTTTTTCACGGTATTTTTAGCATTATATATGCAATAAATGATGAATGCTATAAAATAAACGTTAATTAATATATATATATATATATATGTTTTCTAGAAGGTATGAATAAGCTATTGGATGATACCATGGTTGTTACAATAACTGAAATCTTAAATAATATTAATTCTAAGAAAATTTATCCCGAAAAAGATGAAGAAAATGATATTAATTTAATATCAGAGATATTTTTGTAATCTATTATTAAAATAATTGGTTTCAAACGGACATTTATATATTCAGTAAATTTGGGTTTCAGAGTTTCAGGATTTTTTCCATGTTTAACATCAACAATTCTAGAGATCAACGCAATAATTGGTAACTCGTTATCAAAAAGTTCAGAAATTTGAATATTTTTATTAGAAATTAAAAACTTTTCATTGTGTTTAACAATTAAAGTTATATAAGAATTGCGAATATTAAAAGTGGAGATTTTTTGATAAGCTAAAGTAGTTGAACTAATTTTATCTTGCACTATAGTCATGAATTCATCATCAGTGTATGGCGTAATAAACGAAATAGCTTCAAATGTTTTACCCATATGATAAATTTGTTTCTTCTGAAATACACCGCTAAAAGAGACACAGCTTACCGTAGGAATTTGCCAAATTTCTTTGTTTGGCGTTACAATTTTAGATTGTGATAAGTTATCTCCGGATTTACTTTCTTCAAATAGTATTGTAATATCACGCAATGCAATTACATATTGTAAACTAAAAAATTTATTATTGACTCGCAAAAATTGAGACAACAAATTTATAAAAATTAAAGACCAAGCTCCATGATTATATATCTTTAGACCGTATTCCAAACAAGATTTTACAGGTATTTTTTTTTCCGCTAATCCCCATAATGTATTAGAATAATGAACATAACGAACATCAGTTTCACTATACTTTAATCCGAGTGCATGTATAGCTTGACAGAGATTTGAATGATAAAATTTTTCACCATACTTTACCACAGCCGTATCCGGGTTAAGTTTTTGTAAATACGATGCAATACCGTCAACAGCTACTATACTCGTATTATTAGTATTATCAGCGCCTGTATCTTTATCTGGAATATCGTCGCTAAGTTGATGATTCGGTAATATGTCAGTTGATACACCATCTTCTTCGTCATGGATTGGTTGATTGTGTTCATCAAAATCTTCCTCCGTAAACATGGGGGGTGAATTATTAATTTCAATTTTTTTCGCAGATTTTAACCTTTTCAATGATAAATCAATATTTACTTCAGATGTACTAGTATCACATCTTCGTTTAGTACTTGCAAGGACACGTTCTGACTTTTTCGTGGCTTCTGAGAGAACTTCAAATAATTCTGAATAATAAAAAAAATATACAATGTAAATATAATAAAATATTTAACTACAAACTGAAAAAAAAAATATAATAAAATATCAACTATAGACTAAAAAAATAAACTAACCATTTTTCTCACTAATGCCTACATTTGGTGACAAAGAATTCATAATAAATAAGATTGTAAAAGCAATAGGTACTAACGAAAGCAATTCGATATGTGCGAGTGTTAAAACTCAGCAACCACTTTTATAGTTATATATAGTGAAAACCCCTCCACTAACAATATATCGTATTCATGTCTGACATAATATTAGGTAGCGTTTCCAGTAATAATAGTTACGATAATGGAAATGTTCATGACATTCAAACAACATTAATCCATAGTTCAAATAACAAGGTTAAAGATAAACTAAACAACGACATAACTATTGATTTTTTTTTAAAATGGATACGAGAGTTGAAGGATTATGGAGATGATATTTTATACGTAAAAATACACATACAAGAATTAATCGAATCATGGAATAACGACATGAAAAATAATATTACGTCTAGAATGCAAACTGATGAGAATATAAAAAAAGAGATTATAGATATAATTAAGGAAGTTTCAGATAAAATTATCGATATTGATATTCCAGTAATTTTCTTTTTAAAGGGTTTTTTTAATGATATTTGTACATGTTTCACGAGTGATAATTTTAAAAACACCAACGATAACAATACCAATTTATTGACACCTTTATTGATTTCTCCTGATTTTGCAAAAGCTTACGCAACATTATTTAATTCGCTAGATAAAAATAAATACAATAATAAAGTTTATGATTTGTTACAAAAATCTGAATTGTTAATATATCGTAATTTAAAAAGTCAATTGTTAGATATAAAATAGAGCAAAAAAACTATGACTGAATCATCTTCATGTTCTATAGAAATACCGTCTCCTAATGACGATAACGATACTTCTTCTGAATTTCACACAGAAATAGGTAGTGTCTCTCCATTAGAATATACATTAATATTACAAAGCGTATTTAATGTAAAACCCGCTATAGAGATTGAATATTCGAACATATATCCTGATATTTTTAAAAATCATAATATGTCAAATGATGACATTTTATATAATAATAAATCCATTTCACCTATTACACCTACAGCTATTTGGATACAGTATAATTCTAAAACGTATTTAGAATATTATAAACATGTTTTGGATAATATAGAATTGATATGTGTTCGATATTTTAATTTTAAATTAAACGCTGGAAAACATAAAAATTTTTCTGTTATACATATTAATTCTCAAGATGAAAAAAATAAGATAAATCCAAATCAGTATAATGATAAAAACGAATTAATATTATTTAAATGTCATCCTTGCATCATATATGAATTATCGGATCGGTTCATTGTGTGGTTAGATAAAAAAATAATTATCCAAAAAATTATTGATTATATGACATAAAAACTTTTTTGATATATCACAATGTCCCAATTTCAATGGATTTGATGAGATTTTAAAAGAAGAGAATACTTATAGATTTATGTGCCCTTCTGAAAAAAATAAAGATTTATTGGGAAATCCGTTAATTCCAATATCATCAATAATTGACAGTAGCACAATAGATAATGCAAATTTCGTAAATGTACGCAATCGATGCACCTCAATGTTATACAATGCAAACAGTAGATATAATCACCTGATAAATAAAACTGACCAATCATTAACTTGTGAATGCGAAAAATATTCAGATGGTAAATTGAAAAATTTTAAAAACATTCTACATAATCCTTGTACGACATGCATTCATAGATGGGCAGGAGCAGATGAACGAATTATCAAAAGTGCAAAATATGGTTTAACAATCGCGAGACCGTGTATTAATAACGGAACATTCCCTGATTTATTTAAAGATATTATATTTCCGTGTGGACTTCGTTCAATAATTTCCAAAACATCTTGTGAAGAAGCTGTTTTACAAGCTACTAATAACTTATCGCCTATAGCAATAAGTAATATATTAGTAACTACCTAAATATGGTTTTGTTCTGTAATAAAAATCTCCAGATTGCATAGGCGTCCAATCAAATGAGTAATGCATAATATTATCATTATATAATGTGGAAACTGCATTAAGAGGATAATAATCTACACGATACTGTGGAAAATCGAATAACAGTGAATCATATTTTTCTCCCATTTCATTCCATTCAATAGTTTTAAAGTTATTATTTAATTGTCCAGGTGTTTTACACTTATTCATCCAACAATAGTCGTAATGATGCTGTAAAAAGTAGATATATTCTGTTTTTTCATCAAAATGGAATTCTTTATATTTACCATTATCAACAGCAAAAGGTACACTTCCGTGTTCAATGTAACTAGACAAATAGGTTATTTTATGGATATATGTTTGCGAAGTAAAATTTTTTTCTTTTTTTAAAGCATTCATTATTACCGAGAAAAATTCAGCTCTTATTAAATGGAAAAGAAATAAATCACTTTTCCATTACATCAAACAATCCGCAATATGACTTTAAGAGCGTCTCATACAGAATATACGCCGTACTGCGGAATCGGAGGGATCCAATTTAAAAAATATCGAACGAGAAAAAAATTTTTTTTCTCTCGAGGCGGCCAGAATATTTTTTGAAGAAAAATAAATTTTTATAATATACTATATATACTATATATATAGTATATATAGTATATTATAAAAATTTATTTTTCTTCAAAAAATATTCTGGCCGCCTCGAGAGAAAAAAATTTTTTTCTCGTTCGATATTTTTTAAATTGGATCCCTCCGATTCCGCAGTACGGCGTATATTCTGTATGAGACGCTCTTAAAGTCATATTGCGGATTGTTTGATGTAATGGAAAAGTGATTTATTTCTTTTCCATTTAATAAGAGCTGAATTTTTCTCGGTAATAATGAATGCTTTAAAAAAAGAAAAAAATTTTACTTCGCAAACATATATCCATAAAATAACCTATTTGTCTAGTTACATTGAACACGGAAGTGTACCTTTTGCTGTTGATAATGGTAAATATAAAGAATTCCATTTTGATGAAAAAACAGAATATATCTACTTTTTACAGCATCATTACGACTATTGTTGGATGAATAAGTGTAAAACACCTGGACAATTAAATAATAACTTTAAAACTATTGAATGGAATGAAATGGGAGAAAAATATGATTCACTGTTATTCGATTTTCCACAGTATCGTGTAGATTATTATCCTCTTAATGCAGTTTCCACATTATATAATGATAATATTATGCATTACTCATTTGATTGGACGCCTATGCAATCTGGAGATTTTTATTACAGAACAAAACCATATTTAGGTAGTTACTAATATATTACTTATTGCTATAGGCGATAAGTTATTAGTAGCTTGTAAAACAGCTTCTTCACAAGATGTTTTGGAAATTATTGAACGAAGTCCACACGGAAATATAATATCTTTAAATAAATCAGGGAATGTTCCGTTATTAATACACGGTCTCGCGATTGTTAAACCATATTTTGCACTTTTGATAATTCGTTCATCTGCTCCTGCCCATCTATGAATGCATGTCGTACAAGGATTATGTAGAATGTTTTTAAAATTTTTCAATTTACCATCTGAATATTTTTCGCATTCACAAGTTAATGATTGGTCAGTTTTATTTATCAGGTGATTATATCTACTGTTTGCATTGTATAACATTGAGGTGCATCGATTGCGTACATTTACGAAATTTGCATTATCTATTGTGCTACTGTCAATTATTGATGATATTGGAATTAACGGATTTCCCAATAAATCTTTATTTTTTTCAGAAGGGCACATAAATCTATAAGTATTCTCTTCTTTTAAAATCTCATCAAATCCATTGAAATTGGGACATTGTGATATATCAAAAAAGTTTTTATGTAATATATTTGTTTTTAAATCGTATAATTCGCCAGAACACACTTGAATTTCTATAGAACCTAAACCCCCAAGAATAGATGGATATTTTGAAATGCAGGAATACTCATTGGCGGGTGTAAGTATTATATCTGATATTAAAGTATTACACTGTAAATTATTATTGCTGTGGTCATAATCTTTTGTTGTTATTATGCACGCATTTGTTTTAATATCAGGTATATATTCCAATAAAGGATCATTCAGTAATAAGTTTTTACAGTATGACGACCATTCATTATAATTACTAAGTTTTTGATTTTTTAGTGATTTTAAATATGTTACATTGTAATTTTTTTTACTCATATAAGAATTATCTAAAGAGGTTAAAGGTGAAATATCCGTATTTATTATGTGATCTTTAATAATAACGTTGTTGGTATTGTCTTTTTTATCTATATTTAAGATATCTTTTATACTGAAAATATTTTTATTGACTTCGATTATTATTTTTATGTAAATCAGGACACATAGTATAAACACATAAGAAAAAACATTATAATTTCTATATGATAATATTAATGACATTGTGAAAAAATTTTATTATCGAGAGCTTAATGATTTCGTCAAATTCTGATCTTTCTCTATTACCTCTTCAAACGGAGATGTACAATGACATGTCAATCGATAGTGAATTTGACATTTCTACTGAAATAGATAACAACAATAATGGAGTGTTATATTTTTTTGTACCTGGATTAATGGGAAGCCAATTAGAATTGTCTTTAAAAAATGACAAATCAAAAATAGTATATCCTGCACCGATTATGACTTTAGTAAATTCAAAAAAAAGGCAAGATTTCTTTAATAATTACATGTTAAATACTGAATTGCCAATTCATGGAACAAAGATATTAAAATCATTTATGGGTTGTGATATATATGGTAATTTTATTAAAAAAATAAAAAAAAAAGCTAAGACACGAGGCAATAGTAAAGTAATATTATGTCCGTATGATTGGAGAAAAAATGTACTTTTTAATGTTTCTGAATTACATGAATGCATTTGTCATTGGAGCAGTCGAATATCATTTATGAATAGTAAAATTGTTTTAATAGGACATTCACTCGGAGGCATCATGTTACGAATGATAGTTGAAACTTATGAACCGTCAATTAAATCATCATATCATTCACGTATTTCTAAACTTGTTATGTGCGCTACACCACTTTTTGGACAGCGAAATTATTTTCATATGTTTCAAAATATAGTTCACTCACATATAAATAATAGTGATAATTACAAAACAATAGATGACAGAAATTCTTTATATTTTCATAGTAATTTATTATTAAATAGCTATGAACAATTAAAATTGTTTAATCATTTCTGGCACTCTTTATTTATTCTATGTCGTAATGAAAATTTATTGGATTTTCGGCAAACACTATATAATAATTCTAACAAGTATGATTTAATCCATTTATCAATAGAGGAAAATTCAAAAATTATTGAAAAATTAGCAAATATAAATAAACCCACAACATTAAAATATATTATCGTGTATAATACAAAATTTGAATTAAATCAAGTAGATTTATTTCTGCCGAAAATATTTGGTTCTGATGGAATTCTAAGTTATGTCAGCACTGATATAACAAAAATTTCAAACATTTACAATGCAACGGAAATTCGTGATTATACAAGTGTTTCGCATTCTAGGCTTTTAAGTGATAAACACATCGTGGCAAAAATAATGGACGTCATTTGAAATAAAAACAACATACGTGTTAAAATAAGTGTTTCTTTTTAAAGCTGAAAAAAAATAATACTTACATGATAAAGAATTTTTAAAATGTAATATCCTATAAATAACATTATGATTATTATAAATAACAGTTCATAATAAGACATTTTATTTGTTATTAATAGAAGTAAAGAATATTTTTTCACACGTGTCGTTCTACATGAATAGCGGCGTAACAATAAAGAAAATAAGTAGGCATTGAATATATTTTATTCATATTTGCAACGGGTACTTTATAATATTACTAACAATAATATAAGTGCACTTGTGTTATCTACTCTCTAAACATGAATTAGTGATAGTTTCACTAATTGTGTAAGTGAAGCAATATTCACTTTATAATCAATGATTTTAACAAACAAATTAGTTAAATTTCAGGATTTTTTTCAGCCTTTTAATTTTTACATAACAATTCCTCATTTTCACAGATAAAATAGTGACATTTGAACTAATTGCCTAAGTGAATCCGTTACTCACTTTGTATTAAGTGATTTTAACAATTAATAATTGAAACTTCATCAATTACATCAGTGACTTAGACCTATACCGATTTTTGAATTTTTGTAACTGATTATATACCGAGATTTTCACTAACTGTATCAGTTAGTCTGCTATTTACATAATAATTCGTTTTTTTTTGCAAGTTATTGGTGAAATTCCACTGATTGTTTGAGTGAAATTTAACTGAGTCCGTAATTAGTTATTTTTTCACTGATAATAATTTAATAAAATTTGTTACAATAGACAAATAAATTTTGTGAGAGTGATATAATTTTTGTTGAACCTGTAATAATTTAAAGTGGAATAATATACTCAGGTAAATATATAATATAATTTTATAAAAATAAACATCTATTTCATTTGTAAGACACTCAAATTTTCCGCGTATCCCTGTCGGTAACTTACCTAAATGAGAAATCGATTTCACTCTACTTTATCAATTATTAGATTTTTTGTCGATCTCTTTCAAAGATAAGTGAAAACAACGAGCGACGTTGAAATTTTTAAGGTTATTTTTTTGTTAAAACATGTGAGCATTTACGTATTCTGTTCATTACTTACTTTAAATTTATGCCTTTGACACTTTTAAAAGTACTGATTCAATGTGGAGAAACATATTTGTGTTTTTCCCTATCTTAATAAATATTTTTTTTTAATTTAGTTTAATACAACAAATTTCTCAATAAATTGTTAAAAAAAAGTTCAACAGATAATATAATAATTATTTTCATGACCAATCAAATAATGAAGTATTATATTTAATTTTATAATAAGTAACTTGTATACAAGTGTTCTACTATAATAATAACAGGCCATTCATGTACAACATTTTCACTAATTCAATTACTGATTTCTTCTCAAATCACTTTTAGATAAGTGAAGACAACCAAGAACCCCCAGCGCCCCGCCTAAGTGACGAAAGTAATACCGCAGCGTATATTACGTGGACCTGACTCAGTAAGGCTGAAAATTTAATGTTTTTCATAATTAAAGGGTAAAGTGTAAGAAAAAACTTAACGAGATTGTTTTTAAGGTTTGTTGTTTTTTGAATTTGTTTTAAGAAGGTGTTATTATACTAAAAAATTTATGGTTTAAATATTCATGACAAAATAGTTCTAACATGGAGAAATACATACATAGATATTTTCATTGCCATTTTAGTTAAAATTATTTCAAGACTTAATTTGATTGCTAAGAGGTTACAAAAGTATTAAACGAATTATTCCATCATTATTAAAATTATTATTTACTTAGATGAATGCTGGAATATTTAATAATCTAATTTATATAATTTATAACCTATAACTGTAGATCACTTATTTAAATATAAATTTTCGCTTAATCAATTATTGATTTTGTTTAACTTCACTTTTAGATTAGTGAAGACAACCAGGAACAGCAGCGCCACTTGTAAAAGGGCGTAGGTAAAACTGTATCGTTTACAGCATGGGAGTCGTTTGTGATTACAGTTAGTTTATCTGGGCTGAGAAATAAAATTCTACGTATGAATTTAAAAGTTTAAAAGGTAAGTTATTGTTTAAGCTTGTTAATATCAATTGTTAAAAAAGATATCATGCTAAAAATAATGATTTAAATATCCATGATGAAACAGTTTAACATGGATAAATACAACAAACATCTTTTCAGCCATTTTGGTTAAAATTATTTAAGCATTTAATTTGATTGCACAAACTTTTCAAAACTTTCAAACGGATTATTTTGTTACGATTAAGAATATTATGTAATTATATAAATGTTAGAATATTTAATATTATTTATAATTTGTAACTGCAGATCATCGATTCAAGTATAAGTTTTCACTAATTCAATTATTGATTTCTTCTCATTTCACTTTCAGATCTGTGAAGCAACCAGGAAGAGCAGCACCGCGTCAAACGTGACATAGCTGATACTTTATAAGTCTACTACGTGGACGGTATTAGTGCTGATAGTTGGTTTTATCTTAACAATTAAATAAAATTCGACAAAAAAGATTGAAAGGTTAGTTTTTGTTTAATTTTATGCATATAAATTATTAAAGAGTACCATTATCCACAGAAGTTATAACATTAACATTTATAAAAAAAAGTGGTTTATCTGAATAATGATTACAATTTCAACTGAACGTGTACTATATGTTCAAGTGTTATACAGTTATACATTTTTACTAACTCTATTAGTTGTTTTTCATTGTTTTACTTGCGGATAAGTAAAAATTATAAACAATAGCAACACCAAAGTAGTGCTGTTGATACTACAAGAGATAATGTTTAATAGTTTTTTATTTATCAATACTTTTGCTCCCTTTCATAACTTTAACTAATACTTTTATTATTGGAATAATTTAATATACTTCTTTCTTTCATTATCTCTATTTTTATACAAGAATTTAAACAGAAATTTGAATAGTTACTTTGAAAAATAATTTTTAACAGTGATTCTATGGTCGACAGTACTACATTTTTGGAATATATTGCTCTCTAGCTTAATTTGAATTTATAAATTAAATAAATTTCTTTGGCTTTCAGGAAACTTATCACAATGGAAGACTATTTAAATTTGTCTGTAGACGACTTAATTTTAAAACTAAAAGATATAGTCAACGACGATGATACGCTACAAAAATTTCAAAGTAAGTAGTTTTGCTAAAAACTGTAATGATTTTATAAAGAATTGCGGTAATTGTTAATCAATAATGAACAGCTTAAATTGCTTTATATGTCTTAAAAAAATCCGGGGTGGATTGTTTGAGTTAAAACATCATTTTATGAACATTCATGGATTAACTGTAAGTCGTGGTGTGGGCGATCAGGGATTCACATGTGCTCAAGAAGGGTGTTTACGCAACTTTGCTACCTTTACAGCGTTTAAACAACACATAAAAAAAATTCATTTCCTTGATAGAGACTACGAAGGAATTGATATCGTGAATGAAAACGTACACGGTAATAATAATAATTATAATGATAATGATAACAATAATTATATTGACAACCACGACAATAACAACATCAACAACGACGACTTCGATAACCATAACAACAACAACAACAACAACAATAACAATGTTAATAATAATAATAACAATTGTGAATTTGATATTCGCCGTTACATAGTGCGAATGATTGGCCGATTCCAGTGTAAAACCTCAATGACAACAACAACTTTATCACAAATTCTAGATGAATGTGAAAATTTGCTGGTCAATACATGTGGTTTTTTGAAAGACAAAGTAAATAATTTTTTTGTTGAGCAAAATTTACAGAATAGTGACGCAGCTAAGGGTATTTTAGAAGTATTTGATTTAAATAATGTTTTCGATGGCCTGAGGAGATTCGATGACCAAGTGACAGCATTAGAATCGACTTGTGGTTATATTACACCTATTGAAATCCCACTTGGATACAGAATGGATTCCATTCTTGATAGAAAAACTGGTACGTACAAGCCTAATCGAGTTATGGAAACTTTCCAGTATGTACCTGTTATAGATACTCTTAAATTAGTGATTTCGAACCCCACCATCTTAAACGCTATTTGTAATGAATAAAAGTCACCAGAGGGTATTCTAAGCTCTTTTCTTGATGATCAGCACGCAGCAAATCACGAATTCCTTCAACGATTCCCGCATGTTATCCGATTACAACTGTACTATGACGAATTGGAAATAGTTAATCCTCTAGGATCGAAAACTGGGATCCATAAATTAGGAGCTTTCTATTATACCATTCAAAACTTACCTCCACAAATAAACTCTGAATTAAACTCAATCCACGTCCTTCTTTTATGTGCAGATGTTGATGTAAAGAAATATGGATTCAAGGTAATTTTACAACCCTTTTTGAATGAAATGAAAACCCTAGAAAGTGATGAAGGAAAGTTAATTGATACACGAAATGGTCCTTTTACTCTACGAGCAACTCTTGCGGCTTTCATTGGCGATGGTCTCGCTGTGCATGACGTATTTAACCTGTTAGGTCCATCTTCTAATAAATTCTGTCGCATGTGCATGTTTTCAAGAGACGATTTACATGCGGGATCGCTCGAGCTTGGTGAAGAACGTACACAAAATTTATACGAAGCACATGTAAACTCATTAACTGCAGATAATTTTTCTGACAGGCAAAAAACAGCTACTGGTATGCACGGTGATTGTTGTTTAAACGATTTAAAGTACTTTCATGTCACTCACAATAAAATTTTTGATCCGATGCACGATTTTCTCTGTGGCATTTGCCCAATGATTATAAAATTAGTACTTCGGCAATACATACTGGAAGAAAAAAAGTTTGATTGCAAGTATTTAAATGGTAATATCTCATCTTTTCAATGGGGATTTTGTGAGATTACCAACAAACCTTCTGCTAATTTCACAGAGTCTATGTTACGAAGAAAAGATTACTCGTTAAGTCAAAAAGCAATGCAAGTTTGGTGCTTGATTCGAGCATTACCATTTTTACTGTCTGAAAAAATTGCGTGTGATGATGAATATATGACTTTGATAAAAAAGCTACTACGAGTAATGGAAATAGTATTTGCTCCAAAACTTTACCGGTCTCAAATGCCTTACTTTGAAGCTCTCGTCAAGGAATTTCGGACTAATTTCCAACTTTTATTTCCTGACATAAATGAAATCAACAAATTTCACCATATATCTCATTATCGGGACTTTATATTGTGGGCTGGCCCAGCAATCAACTACTGGTGTATGCGCGAAGAAGCGAAACACGGTGCTGTAAAAGCTAGAGCTCAAGTTGTCCGAAATTTTAAGAATCCTCCCAAAACCTTAATTAAAATATTTCAATGTGGTCAAAGTTCAAAATGGGGTGGTGGAGACGTTTCACTTTTTCGCATACAAGCTTTTTCTCGTAAATCAGAAGTTGTTGAAAATACATTGAGTCGACAATTTTTGTTACAATTAAACTTAGCAGTGGATAATGTTGTAGTTTCTGCAAAATCAGTTAAAGTGAATGGTGTCGAGTTTAGGCTTGGGCTATATGTATGTCTAGCAGTTGCACCAGCTCAACTAGACAATTTGCCATTATTTGGAAGAATAAAAGAAATTATCATATTAAATTGCAAAGAAGTTTATTTTTTTATATCGCCATGCATAACGGTAGAGTTTGATGTTAATTTACATGCATATCACCTTGAAAATCACGAAGATCATGATAGCTTTCGTTTTATTAATACATCTAATTTAGCACACTTTAAACCTTTTTGTTGCTGGAATCCAGTCAACTCTACCCAACTTTATATAAGCTTACGTCATATTTTATTATGACTCATTTCTCTATTTTATTATTTTGGTGAGTCAAAATTATTCATTCTTGAACATATCTCAAGTCATTGATACTTAATGAAACTAAACAATAATTTTATATTGCATACGTTATTAGTCAATAATTATAAATATTCACGAACTTATGTTAATTATTTATTATTTCTCTTGCATCTCTAGGTGAATGTATTGATGGTAGTGCCTTTGTTGAACTCACAAAAGAAGATTTGGAGCAAATGAAATTAAAAATGGGCCCAAAAAAGAAAATTATGAAACTATTGACAGAGCTAGGAAAAAATCTCGAGAGTAACAAAGAAAATCAGCAAAGAGCCGAAAGTTCTAATATTAGCTCACAAGTAAATGAGAATTTTGGGTCTACATCAACTTTAAATGGAAATTTCCCGTCAACGCCAAATTTTACTGATATTTATGCACAACCATCATCTTCTGGGGATAAAACAAGATCAACGCTTAGTATTTCAAAATTTTCGGTATTATTATTTTTTCTTACAATTATTTTTTCAAGTACAGTACAAATCAAATTCTGAATTTAATTAAATTCTATAAATTATTTTGGTGAGTCAAAATTATTCATTCTTGAACATATCTCAAGTCATTGATACTTAATGAAACTAAACAATAATTTTATATTGCATACGTTATTAGTCAATAATTATAAATATTCACGAACTTATGTTAATTATTTATTATTTCTCTTGCATCTCTAGGTGAATGTATTGATGGTAGTGCCTTTGTTGAACTCACAAAAGAAGATTTGGAGCAAATGAAATTAAAAATGGGCCCAAAAAAGAAAATTATGAAACTATTGACAGAGCTAGGAAAAAATCTCGAGAGTAACAAAGAAAATCAGCAAAGAGCCGAAAGTTCTAATATTAGCTCACAAGTAAATGAGAATTTTGGGTCTACATCAACTTTAAATGGAAATTTCCCGTCAACGCCAAATTTTACTGATATTTATGCACAACCATCATCTTCTGGGGATAAAACAAGATCAACGCTTAGTATTTCAAAATTTTCGGTATTATTATTTTTTCTTACAATTATTTTTTCAAGTACAGTACAAATCAAATTCTGAATTTAATTAAATTCTATAAATTCCAGAAACATGGTACAGTCACTGATACATTAAAAATGAAGACTGGAGGTGCAGATCTACTTAAAGCTTTGAAATCATTGGACATTTTTGATGATGTAAAACGAAAAGCTCTAGTTCGGATCATTACCGCTGAATTGGTTGAATATCATCAAACTCAGTAAGTACAATAAAAATGTGTCAGACGTATGTTACTCTCAATGTTTGAGTGATCAAATTTCATTATATTTTCATTACACTTTAGCTATCCACCAGAATCTGCTAAAATCGCTTTAGCAAAAGCTGTAGTCTCAGAATTCCCTAAATTAAGAGACAATTTTTCCGATGATGGCTGGGTGAGTTTAGAAATAAAACTTTAGTAAGAATGATTAAAAAAAAATACTTTAATTAATAATTTTTATACTTTAGGAACATTATTATGATAAAAACTCGAAGAATGGGTTTATTGAATGTCGTCTTAACACCATGAGGACTAATTTGAGTCCATCACAAAAAAAATATAATAAATCAAGTCAAATGAAGAGACAAAAAACAACATCACACCTCTCATCTACCGAATCTGATAATTATCAATTTACCGCTCAAGAAATTGAAGAAAAAGTACGTTATTAGCAAATTAAATTTGATTTATTTTTAATTTTATTTTTTTTTTCTAGATATCACTATTAAAATGTACGAACCCTACTGAACAAAACAAAGTAAAAATTATACAATATATGGAGGATACTCGTGACTTTAGACTGAAATGGATTGCATCAAAAAATCCAACCATATCAGATATTTTTGGTACTTACCCACGTTTTTTAGATTACGATGGTGAACTTGTAAGAATCTATTTTTTGAAGATATTCAACTATATTGTTTTAGGTTCTTCTGGATAATTTAAAAGTTTTCTATTTAACTAATAATCTATTATTACAGATCGAACGTGATTTTGATTATTTGTATAAGGATAGTGCTGATAAGTTCCTGACCAAATTTCCTACGTACTATTCTCCTCGTATTCATCAATACACAAAAGTGTGTAAACCTGTTTTATTTGCCGATGCTGCAGATATTACTGACGGTAAGAAAATACTTATTGTTTGTATTTATCAGTATTAGTTAATAATTGGAATATCAATGTTTTTATTTTATATTAGAACAATGGAGAGCTTTAGTAATGTTAAGCGCATTACTCCCAGTTTCAAATTCGGTGTTAACGAAAAGAGGAAAAGGGAAAAGCCGAAAAAGAGTATGTTATGAATTACAAACAAATATCAATTTAACTTGTATTATTTTTATAATTTTCATGTCAACTTTTATCCAGGCTCATGAAGAAATTGACGATCATCCCGTTCTTTCCAAAATTACATTCCCAAACAAAGATTTACTCCAAATTATTCCGGTTAGTAAATGTTTCAAAATAAAAATTAATGTTAAAAGCAGATAAAAATTAGCACTGTTTGAATTTAGATATTCTTAATTAAAAAAATTTTAAAAATTTATTAATTTTTTATCATTCTTATAGTTCAAATTGGGAAAAAAGTTAACTTTTATTTTTTTTCTGTCATTATAGGGTGGAACTAACATTTCGAACTATATCACGGAAGTAAAAAAACGCACTGTTACTTCAGTTCAACCTTACATCATCATAGTAAAAGGCCAAGACTGCGAGACTTTTTTTATTGAGGGAGACAATTGGTTACTGAGTATTAATCCTAGAAGTACACCAATTTCAGCTTTCAATTTATTGTATAAATTATATTATGTATTTAACTTGAAGTTTCCGGATTCTCTACAAGGTTTTTACAATTTTATTGATTGTTACATCTTTGCAATGAAGGGAATTAAACCACGATCTGTGGTATCATCATTACACGTATCTTTAACCAATATTACAATCGATAAAACTAGTCAAAAAAACATTAATGACTCGGATGACTCTATTTCTGATTAAAATCTTCGTCGTGCTTTTTATAAAACTATCAATATTTCAGTTTTTATTTTTTCTTATAACGAACCGTAATTATTCATTGTTTTTTTTTATACTTTCATAAACATTCTTTATTAATCAGATCTTGACTTAGACGTTTAAGTTTGTTTTAATATATTGATGTGTGTACGTAAATGCAACAAATGTCTGATAACGACAATTATTTAAGGATTGTTGCATTAAATTTTGAAAGAAATAATATAATTATTTCATGTATTGTGTTTAATTTAAAAAAAAAATTATTTAAAATTCATATAATCTAATTTAACTATACTTGGTTGTAATAAAACTGAATTGTATGAAATTGGAGTAATTTAATTGTATTGATTTTACATTGTATGCAATATAAGTATTACTGATTCATCACAGTAGATCATTTCTCTGATAATTGAAGCGAATTTAACTCAATTTATTCTTGAAATTTACTTATATTTTTGCTTAATTATATGTTTTAAAAAAATTTGATGTATCAATAAATTGAGTTTTGTTAGAGAACTCATTTCACTACTATGTTGAGTGTGTTTAACTTATTTAATAATTAAAATTCACTTTTCTTTTTGGGAAATTGGACTAATTTCCTTCGCTTAAATTTCACTAAATACAGTAGTTGTTTTAGCTAATGTATCAGTGAGATTGTTCAACTTATACCTTTTGAAGATTCAACTTATTCAATTAGTTATATGATTTCACTATTCTAAAAGTGAAGTTTGTATTCACTGTTTAAAATAGCGGATTTTATGTTCTTAAATCTTGAAATCCACGACCACGTATCAAATTAGTGATTTCTGATTTTTCACCTATTAATATTGTGACTATTCACTTATTCAAGGTGATTGGGTTTTAGCTTTGACAAAAAGTGAATATACACTTGCAATTAGTGAAAAACCAATTTTTCATGTTAAGAGAGTATGTATTGATTACTCAGCGGATAGAATGACAAATAAAAGTGAATTCTCGTGGGACTTGTATACATTGCCTGCATATTTTTCATTACCAAGAGATGATAAATATTTTAAAGCTAAAATACTTAATACCGGAATTTTGGATATAAAACCTAATTTACCAGCAAATCTATATAATTATAATGGAGAGTGTTATTTACATTGTAACGGATACGATTCTTTTATTGTTCATAAAGATGAAAAAAAATTTTATACTAATCTTTTAGAAATTTTAAATCAATCACGAGGAGTTACGGAAAAACGATTACATTCATTACTAGACCCTCGTAATATTATATCGCCTGATATCGAAGTAAAAAGAACTAAAAGAAGTACCGTTGAAACATCTTTAGATAAAAGTAATTCTTCACCTCAAAGTCGTTATAATAAAGATACGGTTATTAGAAATACTAATGAAAATGTTTCTCAAGATGTATCACCTCCTCAAACTGCAAACATACCATCTCAAGATGAACATATGGAAATTGAAATAGAAGATAATGTTTTACAAACAACTACTATTTCAAATGAATATTTAGAACAATTTGAGATGAAGCATACGAAAATATTAAAAAATTTAAATTCAACTCTTTTTAATAAACCCAATTTAACAGAATTGGAAAAAGTTAGGCTGTTAAAAAATTATTATGATGAAAATAATACTAATCACATTGAAGCTATAGATTTGTTTGAAAGACTTTTAAAAGATTTTACAGAGTTGGCAGTTAAAAACATTCAGAATGATTGTAAACAAATTTTATCGACAACTGACAATAAATCTGAATTTTGCTTTGTTGTTTTGCAAACTATTGGCGAACTTGAGGTTGATATAAATGGATTTTTGGGTTTTCTACAATCTCATATAATACATTTTAGTGAATTAGCTAATGAAAATATTAAACTCTTATATCCTAAAATTAATATGGAATACATTTCATCAACAAAATTTTTAATTTATAAAATTTTAAATCAACAACGATTTAATAAAATTGATCAAAATACAAAGATATCGGCTCTAATACCAGTGTATAAAACTTTATTCTATATTGAAGTATTAAAAAGGAAAGGATATTCGTTCGATCAATTGTCTGACCATAATATTTTTGATTTTACTTTTATCGATGTAGAACTATATAATGTATATCATAAAATATTGACAAATGATGAATTTTATAAAAACTTGAAATTATCGATAGATAATAAATCTATTCAACTTGATGAACCTATATCTCACCAATTTCTTGACGATTTAATAAATAAATGTGTTCATTATTCATTACCTGACAATGAAGATTTTATCAATTTAGCTTTCCAGAAATATAATAATAATATTAGTCATAATGCAATCGATATAACGGAAAAAATTATTAATCGAGTTGTTGAGGAGAAGCATATAATAACTGATGATCTATGGAAAACTTTCGTCGATAAAATTATTAAGAACAAGCTGTTGAAAAATCAAGTAAACATTGAAAAAGTAATTCTAAAAATACTGATAAATATTATTAGAAATAAAATTCCTCAACTTAATGATTATGTTGCTAACAGAGTATCTATAGAAATGCAAATAGAAATTGCAAATTATCTAAATATATTTTTCCATACAATTCCATTTTCATTTTATAAACAGCAATTAAATAAAATTTTAAATATCAACACATTATAAAATTATAATAAACATATAACACAAGAGTTCTATTAGGAGTAGAAAGAGTAATTATTTTTTTTGATAATATGTTTTAATAATAAAAATACATATAAATTTTTTGACTTTACTAATATAAGTACATTTGCAGATACACCACTATTTTTAAAAAAAAAATATCAATAAAATGGGATCTTTTGAATCAGTACCAGCGGTTCAATCGAAAAAAAAAATAATTGGTAATAGTGATAATGAAGAAGATAATGAAAATAATAACGATATTCAACAAAAATCTTTCTATGAATATAGAGTAGCTCCTATTACAATAACAGGCAATAATCCATTAACTGAAGCTCATATAGAAACATTAAAATCTTTAAAAAAAATGCACAATATCCTGTCCTTTCCATGCGACGCTGAGACTCTAAATAAAATATTATTATCTTTTCCGTTAATAAAAAAAGATAACGAAGAATCATTTTATACAATATTTTATTCTGTACCTGATAATATTAATAATTTTAATGAAAACGAAATTAAAAGTACATGTTCGAAAATTAGATATTCATATCAACAGTTAGTACCGCAAAAACTGTATGTAATTAGTGAAATTGGTATGATATCAGAAACAGATATAAAAAGTAATATAATAAAATTAATGCGTTCAATTCATCATGATTATGAACAGTATAACAAACATTTATTGAATATAGCGTTTAAAAAAACTGATAATTTTTACCAAATGTATTTAGATAATGATTCCGTGATAAAGGTAAAAACCTTTACAGATGCAGAATTAAAAACTAATACTGGTATAGTAATAAACGAAAACTTAAAAATCAACATAGCTTCATATACATGTATGCCATATATTGTAAATACCAATTTTTATTATTCATCTACAGATTCTAACGAAAGACTTATTCAGTTTTATTCTGCGACAAGTTTTGATTCTTTATTATCTTTTATGCAATGGCAATACAATAATAATAGCGATACAATTACATTAATAGGTGCTATAATAGACACATCTATAACTAGTGATCAATTAGAATATCTTAACAGTGCTTTGAGTGCCTGTACTCAGTCATTAGGAACCATGATAAAATATAACAAAGTTTATGTGTTTTCAAATCACAGCTTTCAACCTGACTCTAACAGAAACATATTGAAATTTACTAATGTGCATGTGCAATTTACAAAACCGTCAAGTCCACAATTAACAATTGGTGGAAATAAAGATGTGGTAATTGGAGATACAGTTGTAATAATGAATCCTTTAAAATGCAATTATTTTGGTTATAGCATTAATCCTGCAGTTAAAAGTGTATTATATTATCTTAGTGACATAACAATATTAAGTCTTCCTCCAAAATTAAAAGCTCTCGATATAGTTCTAAAGCACATATCTTGTGCTATTATAACAGCACACTGCGATAATAGGTATACATTTATCCCGTTTATTATAACGCTTTACCACCATTTCTTAAAAAATCCAAATAATAAATTAATATTGATTTTAAAAATAACAGACGATTTTAATGAACTAATTAAACATTTACATTCAAAAATCCCAAGACGTTCTGTATGGTATAGATCTATACATTCTGAAGACACGAACAAAACTGTTATTATAACGTCGAATAATTTTGGTGATACTAAGATAAATAATATTGAAGTTATTACAGATTTATTGACAAATCAACCGTTATTGATTGTCAATGAAACTATACCCACTAATGTAGAAAAATTAAAGTCTGTAAATGTGTTACTGAAAAAAACATTTGAAATGAAAGTTGTAAATTTATTAACTACTGAATGTACTGAAACTTTAAAAAATAATAAAATGACAGTATATACTTTAATCCGCAGTAATTTACAGGATAAATTAATTCCTATGTTTACCGACAATAAAATCATTATAGTATACGATAAAAATAATATAAGGATATTAAAACAAATTTTTAACATCTTTATCATAAATCAAAACATTAAAGAAATCAGTTTTGTTCATATATCAAATCGAACGACTATTGCAGATGAAATAACTACGATACCTCAACAACTATTAAACAATAACATTATTTTTAAAAATTCCAGTGGCCAGGTACTAGCGACTATTTATAATAATAACTTAGAAAATATTAAATTACTTTTGCCGCCTCAAGAAACAACAGTCACAAGTGGTAGCAATGGAATTTCAATATCTTCATCAAATATAACTACTTCTACTATAGTAGTACCTCCTAATTCTGTCGAATTATTTGATTGCTGTATAATTAATAATGATCTCACTAAATTAGTAGAGCCACAATCTGAAATATTACCTCCTCCAACACTCTTAAAATACCCTGGAATATTAAAAAATAATGCATTACTTTTGAGTATTTTAAAGAAAATTACAGCTAAAGCCAGTAATGAGGATGATACAGAAAATAATAATAATAATAATAATGATGATACAGACGACAGATTTGATTCAGAACAAATCATTTATAATGGATATCAAATATATGATTCAAACTATGAAATGTTATTTTCTAATGCTTCTCAAAATCAGATAAAATTAATACCATTATCAAAAGATTTAATGATCATAAAAATTCCTAAAGTTATAACTCCATATACTCCATCAACTTTAGAAAAATACAGTTCTTATCAAAGCAAAATCAATGATATTGGGGTAGTACCACGAATTGTATTGCATTTTATATATAATCCAGATGAAAAATTAATTGAGGAAATGATGCAGTTTATTAAAGATAGTACGTTAACTTTGAATAAATATCATATAATTGTATTCACGTCAACTACTAAAATACAAATAACTTCAGCTATGACTAATTATGAAACACGTGATAATATCGTTTTGACCACATTACCTATAAATAGTTTTATCAATGTTAATATAATAACTACGGCTAAAGTAAACAGTGAAATATTACAAGTAACAAAGAAATCATCTCGAGGTGTAATATTCAAAATCGATAATTTAAGAGAAAAAAATTTATTGTGGGGTTCAGTTAGTGGGATTTGGAATAATGACTCTTACAAAAATTATAACGCCGCATTTTGTTTACATTCCTATGTTAAAGAAGTGTTATGGTTAGAGCCGTCGCCTACTCAATCTATACTAGATTTTAAGATATCAACGAATTTAACCACTATGAGTTTAGGTTACTTTACATTAAATAACATCAAATATTTACCATCTCCAGAACCATTAATACAAATTAAAACTTCTTTAAATGACATAATTTTTTCAAAAATTATGTTTATGTCTGTGAAAATCATAGAATTACCTCGGCTATGCCATTGTATAAAACATACACTGGATACTTACAAATCAGAAAATTTCATTTTAAATTTGTCAATTGATGAATCGATGTTTAAACTTGAAAATATTGACATAAAAAAATATATCTTTGATTGTTTTAATAAATTCAAATTATCATATGAATATGATAGTATTAATAATATTTATTGGCTCTTTTCTGGATTTAAATTAAATCTTTTAAATACTGATAAAGTAGAATTTAAAACAGATAATGAAAAGTATCTTGTAACGCTTCATGCTGCCGACAATATAGTAAATCATTATAGTCGGCATGCGTTTAACGATATAAACACATTTCCTTTTATATGCTTATCACCTAATAAATCCTCACTAGACGTAATTACTGTTTATCCACCATTTTCTATACAATATGATCATCCATTAGATATGTTTGAATATAACATGAATGAAGCGTCTAAAGAAATACTTAGGACTAGTCAAATATTAAAAATACCTTTAGATTTGAATGTTATTTACAATAAAATATATTATAATTCCTATATGAGTGATACTAATATTGAAAAATATATGGGCTTAAATTTATTTCATTTCCAGGGATTAAATGATAATGATATACTAACGTTATTATATTTTAAAATGGTATATTCATTTTATAATAGTGCTTTTATCATATCTAAATTAAATATCAGTTCAAGTTTTCACGCTCATTTAACCGCATTAACATCTAAATTGCCCAATTGGATATTTTATGATTATAACACTAATATGTGTATTTTACTTGCGGGCGCCCAATTCTTAAAAGTCAATTATGAAAATAACATATTTAACATTACCTATCACAATTTAATATGTAATATTGAAATAAAAAAGCCAAAATCAAATAAAAAAGAAACTATTGAAAACACTACTATATTATTGTTAGATCCTTCTGATACAAGTACGGGTAGAATAAATTACAAATCGGGAAATGTATATAAAATATTACCAGGTACCACTAACACTGTTAGAGGCGTATGGAGTTATAACGAAACGGCCTTCGAGACTTACGCCAATAATAAAGCTATTATAGAAGAATTATTTAATACCATACAATATCCTGATTTATTGCATATAACTGAATCAATACCAGGAATATCTACCAAAAATAACACTACAACAACGGAGACGTATACAATATTCCATGTCAATTTTCACAGCGGTATAAATTATTTACCATTCAACACATTGGTAGATAATTGTATTGATTTTACCGCCTCACCTTCAAATACACAAATATTATTCTTTATATATAAAAAACATGAATCGCGTCTTATAGGCGATAAAGTTATTGATGAAAACTATTATACTGCTATATCGAATTCTTCAGAAAATGATTTCTTTAATCACGTTTATATATCAGATTCAACAACTCTCAACAATGTTCAATATTACTCCTATAAAATTAATTTCGAAAATGATATAAACATATTCGCTATTAGACCTTTTACTGCGTGGAAATCTGATGACATTAAAGTAACTGATGAAAATTTAATAAAAATTAACAATTTTACAATAACAACGGATTTACAGTATATAACAAAAACGCCAAATGAAATTGCTGTAATAATTGAAACTTTATCAACTTTACATACTAAAATACCTAATACTTTTAAACAAAATAGTAAAAACTTGGATAGTGGATACTTCTCTAAGGGTACTATTCTAACAATAAGTAACTGAACACGGATAATGAAACATGTCGTCGTCGTCGTATGCTGAACGAAAGTATACTATAAAAAACATACTAGATGCATTGAAACCATTTAAAACGAAAAATCCTCCACCGGAAAACAGTTTACCATCTATGTTCAAAAATATTTGCCATCATACTACTACAAAATCTTTACAAAAAAATGAGAAAACAATTAATTTATTAACTTCTAATGATCATCAAAAAATAGAAGAAAATGATAATAAAACTCACTTAATTAAAATTTGTTATCGAAATGCAAGGATGCACTGTAGTTTAAAACATTGGTATATAGAAATTGACAATAAATACAGATGGCATCCTGGAGAAAAAGGTATAGATGAGTATACAAAAAATCCAACTATATTTACGCCTTTAAATATGGATTGTGAAGATATGTTACAACCAAATATTGCATCAATCTATGAAATGTGCTCTCATTGCACATATTGGTTTATGTTAGACAAAATACACAATGATATACAATTTAATGTAATTGTAAATAACTGTGAATTAATAGTTGGATATGGCAATGAAACCATATTGATTTGGATGACTGTATTATTTACATTAGCCACTGTAATGACCCAGAATTTATTTTTCATCATTCTTACGATTGTATTTTTTGTTATTACTGTCTTTGCATTTACTAACTCACATCCTATTACTTTAAAAAGATGTATTCATATAAGGAGTTTTATTGAAAATCAAACAGTTATTAAGGTGAATTATAATAAAAGTCATATATCAAAAAAATAATTAAAATATGGCACGAAAACGTAGTAGAAGTAGAAGTCGGAGTCCACGGCGTCGTAGTAAATCTCCATCGACAAGTAAAAAACGAATTTCTAAACCTCGAAGACGAAGACGTTCATCAAGTAGAACTAATAGAAACAACAAATATGTAAAATTAAATATAAACTCTTCAAAGATACAAAATGCTGGCAGAGCCTATTAAATGTCTATAATTACTCATATTTTTTGAATGAATACTAATCATTATTTATTTTAGCATAAAAATTCATGTAATTAGTGTACTTTCTATTATTTAATTCCAAAAATAATAAACCTTTGCTGTAATTTTTTTTTGTTACTTTAGTAAACGTATTTTTAAGTCTTCTTTGTGTATTAGTCAATCGTTGACATTTTGTACTGTCTAATGACAAATGTTTTATTATATGATTATTTAATTCAGTATATTTATAATCCGTTATTTGAGTGATACATTTAATATTTTTCTCAATCTCTTTTACATATACGTGTTGATTATATTCAAAGTTATACCCGAAAATATTAGTATATTCATTGAATAGTAATGATTTTAAAAATAAATCAAAAGCTGTCATCTGAGGTTGTTGAACAATAATTCTTTTCAAAACAGACGATTCTTCATCATTCCCTCTTGACGATAAATAATTCGACTTTATATAAAATGCTTTAGATTGAAACCACATAATTATATTTATAACTTCGTACAATATATTATTGGTCAATAAGTAACTTCCGTATTTAGAAATGATTGATGGTATATTTTCAGAACCTAAAGTAAACATGTCTTGTATTAAACGAGTAATTATTTTGTCCGGATTTAAATCTACTGTATTTCTTAAATGATTAAGTAAATTATATATATCTATAATACTGGACAATGGAATTACCTCTTTATTATCTATAGACGTCCCTCCATTAGTAGACGTAACTAAAGGTAAAACGCGCGGAAATATAAATTTATGCAATGTAAAAATATCATTAGCAAAATTATTGTTACATTTAGTTATTTCTTCTGGATCTGAATCTACACAATCGTTTGTTTGAACGTTTGGTAAAATTATATTATTCCGTGTTTGATCATTGTCGGAGTCGTCTTGTATTATGTTTAATAATCTTAAAATTTCATCCGGAATTAAATCTTCGCTCATATTGCAAAGTTATTTTTTTCCGTAATATGGTTTTGGTTGTTCCTTAGTATAATAAAATATTATAATTACAATATTTTTTTTTCAATATAAAAACACAACTGGTAAAACAGATAATAAATCTATATTACCAACATAAAACGTGTAAAAAAAGAAAAAAAATTCAATTTTAAATTAAAAATAATAATATCTATTCATTTCGATTATTTATTCTTGAATATTCTCGATATAATAAAGAATCTTCTGAAATTAAATTTATATTCTTAAAATTTGAATATTTACGTAATCCTTCTGTTATATCAGTAGCGATATTTGCTTTATAATTATATATCATTGTGTTTTCAATATGTTTTATATTTTTACCAAACTCTGTGTGTAGCAATTCGATTTTATATTTGTATGTTTTCAAATTTTCATTTGTACTACTCTGTGAAGATTCTATTGATGATATACTACCGGTTTTAGTTGTATTATTTAATAAAAACAAATGATCTTCATGAAAGTAAGTGATATAATCACCTTGTTTGATACATAGTCCTATAGCTGATACTTCGGGATAATTATCGGCATTATGAAAGTTACTAAAAGTTACATCAGATACGTTATTTAATTGATACGATTCTAAAGGTGTAATACCATCGGGATTTTTAATAATTTCAATATAAGCATCTGTAAAGCCTTGTTCGTTCTTCTTAATAGTTATTTTTTCCCCTGTAGCAATGTCACGCATTCCATGATAATTCCATTTTTCATGGACAATAGTACTGTTATTTTCGAATCTGACAGGTTTATTTATATAATCATTTCTCTTTAAAGAATATCTAACATTTTTATTATTATACGCGCTATTTAACCTAGAGGTAATTGACAATTCGTTCAATTTATCATTGATAAGTTTTTGAGTAATTTCTCTATCTGTGCATTTTCCTAGGTTTAAACTCAAGACAAGATTGTTTTTATTATCATCGTCCTCATTAGAAGGTTCATCAGAAAATGTTTCAAAATTATTTGAATCTTCTCGTTTATTAATAATATAACTAGTAGTATATCCATAAGATGTGAAAATTGTTAATTCTTCTAAAGCCAAGTTAAATTCCTCTATATCCCATTGATTATATATAGATATTGTCGTTTCATCTAGTTTGCAAATACAACTTCTAGCAAATGTAGGCACGAATGTGCTCGTAGTTGAAGTGATTGTTGGAATTTTTACAGCACGATTGTTATATGAAACAATTCCGGGATATCTAGTCTCTAACTGATCGTATAATCGAGTAAGATTTTTATCGTCTGCAGCATAAAAATATATCTTAGCCATAACTGAAAATTGTGAAAAACTATCGTAACTTTTATCGGCTTCATAAAATGCCAGATTAGTTTTACGCCCGCAATAATGTAATGTATACAAGTTTGTCTTAATTGCAATTATATTACAACTAGAAATAACATCAAATCCGTATGATGCAATAGTAGGAATACCGTTGACATTTTGTAATTGAGGTGAACGGCGGAAAAGAACTGGCGATTTTGCTGCAATAGATGGATTATTTAAAAGCTGTGATATTTTTTTATACATCCGAACTATAGTGTTGTAATTAAATACCATAGCTAACACCATAGTATCCCAAAAAGATTCAAAAACATAGCCATAAGCTATTGAATTCTTATGAGTGACATACCCTCCGTCTTCATAAATACCTTCACCAGACGATACAATTGGTTTCTCTAACATTCTTAAATATTTCTGAAATGAAGGCACGGCTATTTTTTGTTTAAATGTATTGGTATCTTCTAATACACTGCAACCCAAATACGGGATAGACATCATTAATGAATTAGCTCCATCTCTATTCCATCCTAAAGACAATTCTGGATTTATGATGAATTTATTGACATACTTTTTATACATGTTTGTTAAAACTTTTGGAACAGTGCCATAAGTATAATAGTGTATAAATATTGCAAAAGTCATTACTTTTGGATAGCTTATGCTGAAAGGGTACCAATTCGTCCCCCATGGTAATTTCATAATATATAATCCGTTCATTTTAAAGTTTTTATAAATAGTTTCTAACGAATTTAATATACATTCCCACATTTCCTTGTGCAAATAAGAGTATTCATCCAGAGTTGTCAGAACTATTAAAAATTCTAAATCTCCTAGCATGTCATTAAAATCACTGGTATTAAAACGCCAATGAGGAAAACGTGAAAATAGATCATCGTCTTTAGTATACGACTTTAATAATAATATTGCTATATTTTTTTGTTCGTTAGAAATTCCCCGCGACGTAAGAGCATTATATAATGCTAATGTAAATTTTTTCTTGATTGATAATGAATCGTATATATCAACAGTTTCTTTTTTTTTAAATCGTAACATACAGATATAATATATTATAATAATCGTTAAAATAATTAAAATTAAAAAAATTATTGGATGTTTTCCAATAAGAAATTCAACCTTTCGGAAAGTACTTTGATTTTTATACATATTTCTTATAATAGATTAATAATAGATAATAGAATATTTATATAATTATTTTTTTCTATAATTCGTTATTGACCTTAATAAATTCAAAATCTTCATCTTCATTAATCAATACATTAACATTTCCAGAGTTCGGAACATGATTATCTATTTCAGGATATGACGCTGAACTTATTAATTTGCTAAGATTTTCCACATTACTCTTAATATCCATAAGCATTTTTTCCCAAATATCAGAACTAGGTAATTTCTTATTCAACGTTTCAAAATTATTAGAAAGACGTTGCAAAATCAATTCTCCATTGTCATCAAATCCAGGTAATCTTCTATCAATAATAGACAGAGCGTCCTCTATGGTTGATAATGACGAAGAAATATCAGCAATTTGTTTTCCCACGCTATTAGAATCCGTACTTCCTAAATCATTATTTTTCATTATATTTTTGACATCTACAAATACCTTTGCCAGTATATCCTGCATAGTGCTCAATTTATCCATAACAACTGCTAAAGCCTTTTTCAAAATATCCATATTAGATTCTACGTATGCTGAGTGTTTTTCTAATTGAGAAGATAACATAATAGTGTCTGATTTATGTAGTCTTGTGAGATCAGTAATAGCTTTGTTATGTTTTAACATAAATTTAGTTAGCACTTGATTTAATTCAGCAAATTTTCGTTTTAAATCATTGATTAGTTTGTTATCAGTGTTGAAGATAAATGATTTAATATTAGTTTCAGTAGAAGACAATAAGGCGTGAAAATTTCTGAATCTATCAAGCATATCATTATTTAAACTAATAATTGCCGAATTAAGCTCGTGTATTTTATGTCCTTCCTTTGAGTATGCAGCTGCTTCAGTTCTTGGCATAATTACAATTCGTTCTTTACCATAGACTGGTTCAATCATCATATTACTCAGTTGTAACAGTAACAGTGACTGTAAAATCATAGTTAAAGATTTTTTTCGAATGAAAGCCATTGATTTTCTGTAAAAAAACCGTCTGTAAATCTATTTATTAACACACCTTATATATTATTACGATAAAACAGGAATTCAACTTATCGACACTATATGAAAAATGAAATTTGGTTTCTTAGGATCAATAGCAAAAGCTGTACGACCAAAAATAGGTGCTAGTGTCGCAGTTAAAGAAGTATCCCGAGAATTAGATTTTGCCGCTATACACGCAGCAAATTCTAATAACTTACTACTTCATGCATTTATAACTTCTGGAAAGAATTCACTGAAAGTTATAAATAATGCTCTACATATTGGCAATTTAGCTGTAACGAGATTTCTTGAATACATATTTGATAATGCTATAGCAAAAGCATTAAAATTAAGTGGTTTTGCAAAAACATTTTTCAAGAAAGAAAATTTTGCTAAAATTAAAAATTTTTTAAGTACTGAAGCACGCTTACTACCCGAGAATCATTTACACAAAGTAGCCAAAGTAAAAAAAGTTATAATTGAAAAATATCCTGAAATTGTAGAAGCTGCTGTAAAGCCGGAAGCAAGATCTAGATTTAATTGGTTAGTTTCTTCAGCAAAACACATCGCAAAATGGGTAACTTTTAAAAAAATCTTAACAGGAGCTGGTATGGCACTAGGCGGTTGGACAGCTTATGAATTTATAGAAGAGTACAGAAAACGCATATCTGGCTGTATGAGACATTATGTTGATCCTGAAACATTAAACCATACAATATGTCGTGTAAATAATGGAGCTTGTAATTTTGAATTACCTTCCAGATTTAGTGGAGCCGTACCTGATTGTGATATAAATTTAATTTTACCTTTAATAACTAATTTTAACTGCGCCGACTTTCCCAATAAAGAACCACATTGTCCACATTGTGATAGCTCAACAGAACCGTTGTTATCCGGGGGAGATAGTAATGTAATATATATATGTAGTAATCCATCGTTTGTTGACGCTGCTGCTGAAATAGTAGCTAAGGCAGAAGATTATTTAATTAATGCAGTGTATAAAATTGGATCAACACTTGTTGATAATTCAATTAATATATTTCAAGTAATAACAATGGTAATAATGGGTATAATTGGCATAGTTGGCATTGGGGCGGCAATATACATTATTAGAGTTTTAAATTACATAACTCCAGTATCAGAACCATCAAAACAAGAAGATGAACAATTACTTATTGATAAAATTAATCATGAAAAAGGAAATAAAAAAATACAATAATATTTTCTTGCTATTTATTTTTTAAAAAACAAATATAACATTTATTACAAATTAAGAAAGTATATTCTACATAATACAAATGGAGATACGCAGTAATTAAATTCATATATTAAATTATGGACTCCGTCAATACCGCTATTAAACCGCTCTCAAAAGATATTAAAAATACACAAAATATTGTAAAAGTATCTCAAAATATGGCTCAACAAAAAAAAGTGACGGATATTTACAAATTAATAAATGATACTCTTGAACGTTATACTCATTCCCCTTCCCGCAATACGACAGTTCTACCCTATGAAACAGTTTTAAGGTCGCACTGCGGTTGACGTATTTTAAAAGTATTCCATACTGAATATGCGTCGTACTGCGTCTGTTCACAATCCGCAATACGACTTTAAGAGCATCTCATAGTGAATATGCGTCGTACTGCGGGACTATCGGACCCAATGAGTCATCAATCCGCAATACGACTTTAAGAGCGTCTCATACAGAATATGCGTCGTACTGCGGAATCGGAGGAATCCAATTTAAAAAATATTGAACAAGAAAAAAATTCTCTCGAGGCGGTCAGAATATTTTTTTGAAGAAAATAAATTTTTATAATATACTATATATATAGTATATATAATATATATTATATATAATATATATTCGAAAAGAACGAAACGGCCCCTTCGGGGAGACTTTTTTACTCTTTAATGGTTGAGTTCTTTGAGTAAAATGAGTTCGCGCGCGAGAAAACACTTGTTTATATAGAAAAAGCGGAAAAATGCAGTGGAAGTGGTAAAAAAGTGGTAGTGGGGATGAAATTTCTCAGTCTTTCGTGGACCATCGAAGAGTAAAGACGTATGTAAAAAATTATTGAAAATCACTCATGAAATTAATTTCTTTATATTCTTCATGACCTTTTGACCTCTAAAATAGAGTGGTTGGGAGGGGGATAGTATTTAAATATTCCTAACTTTAATTTCATATCTCACTTGAATTTGATAATTTGCCAACTTAATAGGTAACTTACTATTCTCATGTAATTAGCATCTTTCATTTTTATTTAATTTTATAATTATTTATTTATTATTTTCAGAACGCTATGGATGATTCTAATTCTTTAGAACCACCTTTTACCCATTGCACATATAATGGTCATACTTTTAGCGGGTTACTTGCTAGTGGATGTAAATATACGGTAATGTCTGAAAAAATATATCTGGATTTGGGATTGAAACCAATTGATGGATTAATTACCAAACAGAATTTTAAATTTAAATATGTTGTTGCCTATAATGACATATTTGATGAGATTACCCTAAATGTTCTTTACAAGGTTAACTTGTCTTTTGGAATGAAAATGGAATGCTCTAATTGGGAATTGTATCGTGGTAAATTCAACAATAAATCACAATCAATTACAGTGTATATTGTAAAGGAGAGTATTTTACATCCGCGGCATTCATTCATTATTGGTTCGGATTTTTTTCAATATAAAAATATAATATTAGCTCCAAAATCTAAAAAAAAAATTACGACAAAAAATGTATGTAATTGTTCATTGTATTATTATGCAATAATCATTATATATTTTTTTGTATTTGTTTAGTTTTTACTCTCCTAATTATAAGTTTAGTTCGAGGAATCAACTGTCCTATTATTACAATATCAGAATAATTGAATATTGAAATTTTTAAATATTTTAAGTAAATTGTTTACTTATGTAATCAAATAATAAAAACATTTGTAATTGATTTTCGTTTATTCCATTTATTTATTAAATTTTAATTGACCAGTTTCCAAAAAAAATAATTAATAAAATACATAAACGATAGATAGGTACATATTTTTTATTTATCATATAATAAAATACACAAACGATAAAGGTTATATAATATAAAATGTAAAAGATATACCAGAATTTATAAATTAAGCATTTAAGGTTTATTATATTGAATTAAGTTAGAACCCTGATATAAATATGATTCAATAGCTTGTCTACACATTGGACAATTTTTGTTTTGCAATGAATTGATACATTTTTTGCAAACGCTATGAAAACATGGACTTAACACACACATTGAAGTCTTTGAATTATTAAACGGTTTATTAATTTCTAAACATACGCAATATGTGAGATTTTTAATTAACAGTATATTATTTTCATTCCCATCCCAAACATTCTCCGGCGTTTCGGTAATTAAACATTGAAGATAATTTACAATTGACATTCCGGGAAATAAAAAAATACAATAATATTTTCTTGCTATTTATTTTTTAAAAAACAAATATAACATTTATTACAAATTAAGAAAGTATATTCTACATAAGCATATCATTAGCAATACTTGGATAGTTAGGAATATTAAAGGCAGTACGAGCTGAATTAGACATGTGATTGTATACACTTCCATCTTTTGTATTGGCTAATATGTTTAAACCATCAACACTAACTATACTATCTAAAGGATTATTATAATTAAAATTAAGTATAGATGTACTATTATTGATTATACTTTTTATAACTCTTAAATATGTTATATTCCACAAATAACTCTCAATATCGGTATCTACAGTTGGTGAAAGTTTTTTTAATGTAAACATATAAACACAATATGTTAAATTTTTTATATATCCCAAATTATTGTCTAAAATAACTTGTACATCTGTAGTAGGAACATCATTATACAATGATTCGACATCTGTAGTAAAAAAAATCTTATATATTGCTCTTTCATTCCATAAATTATACAACAATAAATCAGAGTCGTCATTACATTTCCATTCATTAACGTCTAATGTAACAAAATTTTTGACTTGCATGTCAAAAGAAGTTAATAATATTTTTAAAAATGATTTATTATCTAAATTATCAATAACAATATAACAATAAACAAAAGAAAGATCATGTATTTTAATAATTTTAGTAATCATAAATCGTAAAAACAAAGAGTCCAATATTTTTTTTTTAAAAAATGAAATCTCGAAGCAACAAAAATAGATTATATTATCTCGGCGTTTAATACGCCGTCAGTGAAAAGGACCACTTCGGGTAATTGTTTTTGTCTACCTGGTCAGATAATACGAATAAACAATCTTTAGTTATTAGTAATCCACTTAACCATACTGAAAATTTACTAAAATCTACCTTGCAAGAAAAGAATATAACACTAGAAAGTATGGTAGAAAAACTTCAACTTAAATCAATATTATTACCAGGATTATCTACCTTTATATTATTAGCAATGACAGCTATAGATATATGGGTAAAGATTGTCGTTTTTGCTACTTTTATAATACATGTAATTTATATGGATGTTTTAAATCAGAGCCCAAATATGAGCCCAAACAGCTTCGAAAAAGTTACCAACAACCCAGTTAGAAATAAATATGAATAAAAAATGTAATATATATACATTACATATATATTATAAGCAAGGCTAGTTACTATAAATTTAAAATAAACATATATAGATATCTGTTTATTATGTATTTATCACTGTTAAGTTCATTAATAGATGAAATAATCAAATTAAGGAAATCGGAAAAAGGAAATATACCATTAGACAAATTTAGTAGTTGCCTAAACGCTCATATTGCAGATATTCTGAAAAAATTCAGTCATATGATTATTTTTGATGAAAATCGTAAGAATACGTTAACCACTAAACTGTACCAAGACTTTATTCAAAATAAATTTATTCTTGACAATTTAGAACAATTTTCAAAAAATCAAGACTTCCAAAAATTAATTTATTCCAAAATTACGAATATTGTACGTGATATTTAAATGCAATATACGTCTGTTTATACAATAGTTATATTAGAATTAGCATTTGTTATATTTTTATATTTATATTTAAGTCACGTTGAAAATAATTTTATGGAATTACATTTTTATAATAATAAACAAGATTGTATAAATACATATTTTAAATATAGTCCTAATTTAAAAAATAAAATAAATACATTATCTTTAGTTGGTATTGATAAAAGTACTCTTAAACCTTTTATGACGATATATGATATCAAAGCTAAATCCTTCAAAGAGCATTTAAATATATCGCCTATATACTACATTTGGGATGATAAAAATAATGATATTAAAGAAGTCGGCAATTCTAGATATTATGACGATGTTACTTACACTCTTGTGAATAATAATACTAAACTAATTATAACATTTATGGATAGCGATAAAAAAATAGAAAATTATATTGAAAATGAAGATACTCAGTTAAAAATAAAACAAAATGAAGAAACTGGTATGTTTTATATTAGTGAAAGAATATTATGTGATGATAGTTATCCATTAAATGAAATATTCACATCTACGTATACTCAATATTTAAAATATAAATTTTTATATGATCATAATAAAATGAAAAATGATTATGATAATATAATTATACGTGCAGTATGTGCAGATAAAAATAAACTTTTAATTAATGAAATTTCATCTAAATAATAACAAATCTATAATACTCATATAAATCATGGTCAATTTTTTTTTCTATATTTAAGTCATAAGAATACATATAATGGATTCCGAAAAATCACAGAAAGGTATTTCTTTTATATCAAGTTTATTTTACCCGCCACCATGTGAAAAAATTAAAACAACTTTAATATATTTAAACATATCATGTTTATTTATTTTAATAACTCTTTGCATACATTTTTTGAATTTACAGATAACATTTACAGTTACATTATTGTCGATGTCTTTAGTTATTCTAATTACTTATCAATTATATATATCAATAGTAATGCCTTCACCAATAACATGTAAACTTACAAATACGAATACTTAATTCTTAAATTACATATATTCGAAAAGAGATCTTAAAATATCTAAATTATGCACCATCATAAAGAAATTTTTTTTTGCACATCTGGGCGCTACATCGTTATAAGGATAACTTTTTTTACATACTTTAGCATGTAATGGACAATCTAGATTAACACTTGGAGGTAATTGCGTATTAAGTGCTTTATTATAGAATAAAATTTTTTTAGGATTAAAATTTTTTTGTAATACACTAATTAGGTAATCTAATTTTTGAGTTCCTCGTATAATAAAATAATCATAATCGTGCCAAACTTGATTTATAAAGTGTACAAATTCTTCTTCATGTTTATACACAATAATATTAGAACTTTTATAAATTCTTGACATTTCTATATTATTTGGCGACCATGGAATACCGCATATATGATGATATAAATAATTATTATCATGTGCGACATTTGAAGACATCATATCATGTAATGGTATAGAATTAAAAATTCTGAAATGTTCATAATGCTTCACAATAGAAGGATCATTCACTTGAATCTCTCCAATACACACTTCAAGAGGTTTATATAAATTATCATGCGTTGGATACGGATTCATAACACTTTGAATATCTAGCGCCACAATTTTTTTGGACATCAAAATATCCTTCACTTCCCTTGCTTTTTTCATATCATGAAAATTGAAAATACTAGTATACATTAAATCGTTATAAACTTTTATCCCGTCTGTAAACTTTTCTGGTGTGTCTTCAGGCAATTCAACTGGTTGCACTTCTTCCATGATTCCTTCTTCTTCGTTGTTTAATTCAGCAGTTAAATCAGAATCATATATTGTAATAACATCTTCCATATTTCCGTTTTGTTATTTAAAGGTTATTGATATCCGAGAGAGAGAAGATGATTTACCATGAACGGTTTATTAGGCACTGAACAAAAATTGTTACATCTGTAATATTTATATACTTGGTCTTATTTTAAAATAATTTTAAATTTATATCCACCGTCAGGAGAACGATATTTATTAAGACGATGTTCTAATAATGTAACTAAAGATGATCCATTGAAATCTCCAGGATTTTGATAAAAACACTGACGTTTTATTTGATTCCACCAACCAAATACGATGTCATGAAATTCACTTCTTGAAGTAATTCCTGAATAATTTGTATCTATAGTAAAAGTAGATAAGAACCTCTGAACTGGATTATTGGCTTTGCTAAATTCATATTTATAGCGCATACTAGTTCTTGTTAAATCTTTAGAAATCGGTAAATTGAAAGAATTATAAAAAAATAATTTTCCATACATATACGTTATGTATTGGCCACAAACAGGAAATGAATACAAGTAGGGTAATGAGCGTTTAATAAATTGTAATCCAGCAAAATTTGAAGTTGTTACTATTTCCCCCAGGATTTTGATAAAAACACTGACGTTTTATTTGATTCCACCAACCAAATACGATGTCATGAAATTCACTTCTTGAAGTAATTCCTGAATAATTTGTATCTATAGTAAAAGTAGATAAGAACCTCTGAACTGGATTATTGGCTTTGCTAAATTCATATTTATAGCGCATACTAGTTCTTGTTAAATCTTTAGAAATCGGTAAATTGAAAGAATTATAAAAAAATAATTTTCCATACATATACGTTATGTATTGGCCACAAACAGGAAATGAATACAAGTAGGGTAATGAGCGTTTAATAAATTGTAATCCAGCAAAATTTGAAGTTGTTACTATTTCCCCTATTTGTTTACTTGATTCACTGGCGTTTTTTAGCATGTCGACGTTTGTGAAATTTTTAAACTTTGTCAAAGTTCTTTCAAATCTTTTTTTTGAGCAATTATCTGAAATAATATATTCATCAATATAGCTGTCGTGACACAACAAATATTTCGATAGTAGAAAATCTTTGTGTATATAAAACATTCTATCTTCAGTCGCATCGTTGATCATAAATCCTTTATTTCCTGCGAGAATTAACGAAGCCGATATTTTAAATTGACTCGCAATATTAGCATGAATAGCTCTAGAACTTGATTCGCCGTCACTACATAACGAATTTAATCGCGTACAATCTGGATTTATAACTTCATCAGTTACACATAACAATGAGGATGCAATCTTTTCTGCAGACGGATCTAGAACATCCGCCTTTGTATGTTTATCAAAAGCATGCCCATGTAATAAACATGAATGTTGCCCACGAAATAGCTGTTGAAGTGCTTGAATCAATGTTGATTTACCACATCCAGTAACATCCACAATAAACATATATTGTCTAGCAACATTCCCTTTAAACATTGAAGTCATTAAATATTTTATTATGTCTATAAAAACGTGTGGATGATACTCTGCAAAAGCAATGTAAGATGTAAATACTTGATAAACTTCATTTTTATAAATTTGTATCAATTTATTAACAATTTGAGTTTCCATTTCTAAAGTCCCTTCAACAACATATCTGTTTGGATATATTGTATTGTATTTATGAGCAATATTATTATCAAATTCATACGGTAATAATGTGGTTTTTTTAAATTGATTGTCAACTATAAAATCATGAGAATCTATAAAGTAAGAAAATCTTTTTACATATTCAGAACTATTACTGTATTGTAACGGTTCTCCATTTAAAGAATACATAAAATTACGTAATTCTACATACAATTTTCTGCGATTACATCGTATATCTTTGAAAAAATTACAATTCGTAAAATCATGATAATCTCCCATTCTGATAATCCAACTGGCAAATAACAAAGCTAGTCTTAAAAAAATTTCTTCAATTTTGATAAAATTTATATCTAATGTCGTATTATGCCGTAAGGTATTGAAAATTTCTATTAATTGTTTTCTTTGAAATAATAAAGTATTTTTTCTTCTTTGCTTTATACTTTTAAAATAATTTTCAATATCTACACTTGACAATGAATCGCTTGCAATATTATTAATAGATGATACAGAATCACTGTCCAATAATATAGCCGCATTGTTGTTTGATTTTGTTGATGACACATTAACATATGCATCATTATCCATAGTATCGTCGAATTCAACAATAGTTTCTGCTATGGGCTGTTTGTTTTTTACCGGCAATGTTGATTTTATAATTTCTTGAATTGTTGAAATTTTACATCTTTTAAATTTTTCAATTAGCATGTGAAATTTATTAATAGGAGTTGGTTCTTCGTTATCGTCACCAAAAACGCCCATTGCTTGTGTTGTTGTTGATGTACTTGGAAAAATTAAATTTTGGCATTCTTTGTGACTTGTATTTATTTGATTTTTTAATATTTTATCAACTAAAAAACATGACAGTTCTTGATTACTATCATATATCCTAGGTATCGAATTGTAATACCAAGTATTCATTACATTATATTCCATCCTAGTTAATAGAACATTTTGATTTTCTACATCTGACAATGATGATGAATTATTAAAATGCTTATCGTCGATGACATTATCAGAATTAGTAGCGTTTTCTAAACATTTCATCTCAGAAGTTGTAGTTTTTAAGGTATCGCATATATCATTTACAATACTATTAAATGTCTCTCTATGTGATTGACCATGACACAAATTATAATCAATATTTTTTCGTTCGTTACAAAAAATTTTTTTAAGTAATACATGTATAGGTATTATTGGATTAATTTTAAGAAAATAAAATAACGTTATTACATTTATTAAGATTTTTTTTAAATTAGGATATTGATGTATATTTTCAATTAAATAAGATTTAAAATTATCACTCCAGCATTGTACTATTCTAGGATCATAATTATCATCAAAATGAAATACTTCATCTACATTAGTTAATGGCCAAATTTTAAGAGGTATTCTACTGAAATCTTCCATGGTTATTTTATGATAGATATTTATGTATAAATCATCTAATACGCAATCCAATCGTTTGTTAATAATTTTTTTTGATATTGATGACTGATTGTATGATTTAATAAATTTTTGAATGGACATTTCGTTTGGTACTTCTATTGATAGTATAGGCGTAAGTAATGAAACTGTTAAAACATCTAAATGAATTTGTTTCATAAAATGAAATGCACCCATAAACGTTTGCATAAGAAAATTATTAATTTCAGGCGCAAATGACAATTGCCATCCATTAATATTAGAGCTAACTGGTTGTTTTATATATACTCTATTTTTCCAAGATGGATTATTTAATTCAAAAACTTGAAAACTGGTATTAAATAATCCTATATAACAATGAGCCCATTCAAAACAAAATGAAGATGTTTCCGGTGAATGAACTGGAGCTATGTTTGTATTTTTTATTAATGGAAAGTCACCATCTAAAGTATTTTTTGTCATATCTTTCCAACAACCACCAGAAAAAATTAATACCGTTTTATCGTTAATACTTTTTGCTCCTAACACATGAGTAATAAAAAAATACGTAAAATCAACAAACTGATGAATTAATACAGTTTCATTTGTTGGCAAATTAAGACCGCGAGTTAAATTAGTTTCTAATATATTTATTGTTACTGAATATAATTCTTTAGCTGTCATGAAAGCATAAGTTAAATTTTTCTCTTTCAACCTATAAACTATATTTGACGGTCCACCTCTATATTCATACGGTTTATATTCTATACCATTCAATTGTATTACAGAAAATAATAAAAAATCTTTATTATTAAAAGCCGTACCCTCAATAAAATGTTCACGAAAATTATTAATATTTACTTCATACCATTTAGTCAATATATATTTTGCATGCAATGACAAATTAAAATTATACAATATAAATAAAATAACGTCATCCATATGATTGTACGTTTGATTATTTAATGCAATACATGCCATCATTGCGCTAACATTACCTATATTAAAAATACCTTCTATAATTTTTGCAAATATATTTACATACTGTCTTTGTTCATACCATACAATATTATTCTCATAAAGTTCCTTTTCGTCTTCTATACATTTTGTTATAATAGCTTGCAAAGTTTCGATCATTGGATTTTTATTATTTTTAATCATTTGAGTGTTTAAATACTGTTTGGGATAATAATTTTTTACAAATAATGAAGCCGGAACTTTTAATATCATCTCATCAATTTCAAAAGGTTGTAATAAAAATAAAGTTGATAAATAAAAATTATCAATACTATTTAGATTCGATAACATTTCTAATAAAATTTTCTCTTTAACATCCCACAACTCAACAATATCAGGATTATTTGCTTTATTATTTTCAACTGTGTCCAATAAATCTAATTGAAATTTTGAAAATGGGAATCTACAAGAATCACTAAAATGGACATTTCCTTGTATGTTTTTAACACTTTTAGGTATATGACTTTCAATATTACTTGTTGAGTTATTTCGCGATCTATAAATATGGGTTTCAAAATTTCGTTTTTTATTTTTTTTTGAATAATTGAATATGTTATAAAAATGAGTTTGATCTATATTTGATTCTATTTTTTCCCCAGAATCCGTTAAAGATTGATGAGATACATCGCAATCGACATCCATTGCATAATCTTTAGTAGATTCCATTGAAAATATGTGCCATTCCTTTAAAATGTGAATTAAAGATTGTGTAATGCAGCCAAAATTTAATTTTTGAATAGTATTTGATTTAATGTTCTACCAGCCGTTGATTTTACAATCAATTATCACCTGTATACTTTTCAATAACAGTAATTATCCAGAAAATTCACTCATAATTAAGGTTGCCGGGTCATTGACGGGAGTAATTTATTAAAAACATTAAATGTATCCAAGAAACTGAGTAACTGAGTTAAAAAACGATTGCCGTGTTATATACCAATCAAAGTTCATAAGACTAGTGCTCGACTCCACTAGCACAATCCATCAGTCAGGACTAAACAGTTAACCTAACCCAGGATATGTGCAGTAATGAACCTTATACCAAAGACTATACTTATAATCTCCGTTCTCTCTCTTTAATTTGTTACAATTATTATTCTCGTGAAAAAACTTTCTTAAGTAGTTAAATCAGAAAGTTTTGGGGAAGGTCTTGATGTATGGCCTATCATATCTAAATAAAATTTTTGATTTATCCTGATATAATTTTTTGATCGAAAGTAATGTTGAAAATATCCAACAGAGAGCACATGATCGTCAAATTTTCTCCACAAATATGAAAAAAAAAAAAAAAAAAAAAAAAAATTATATTGGTGCAATTTGTAAAAAATGGAAAATATTAAAAATATCAATTTGTAAATAAAGTGCTTCAATGATCTCTAGTATCTCGTCCATATATCGACCATTGTTATTATTTTCATAAAAAAAAAAAATTTTTTTTATGAGTTTTTTTATTTTTTTTAGGCTTTGAAATGTAACGAGCCGAGATGCTGGCATGGGGTCGGCATCATACCTCGAAATTGCGTATTCTACACCGTCGACAAGTCGTGAGTAGTGTGCTGAGATGGTAGAAAGCGTAGCGGGTGTGCGGCAGTAAGTTGTAGCTTTGAGGTCGGAGGTCATTACTAGGACGTTTGCACTCATGAGAACTTAACCTGTACGTTTACAACTATTTTTGAACTCTGAGTCTGCTATTGTGTGCTGTGTGCTTAGATTCATGCCTTTTACTCCAACACACAATCAAATATGCTATTTAAAGTGTCTAGTGGGTGTTGGGGAAAAACATTATATACTTTTTAATTACAGAGGATTAAATTATAATGCCGATTAGCGTTTATGTACATAAATAAATAAATAAATTACATGATCGTGATCATGGGAGGTAATTAGCAGAATTTGTATTAATTTTTTATATTTTTAAATATCCATTTTATAATTTTTAAACCTATTACAAATTTTTGCACGCCTCATAAGTGAATATTCTATTTATAAAGTTTATCCTAAATATTATTGTCTTTATTAAAATTCTGAAGCAGGATCGAAAGTTCTACAGGCGTGCTAATTTCTATCGACAAATCAATTTCAAATTTAGATTGATCTCAAAACTAATTCATATTTGTGTTAAAATATCAATTTCAATTGCACGACTCATGATGCGAAGCATGCTTTACGATCGAAAAATTTTTTTCACCTCATTTTGGCAACTATTTTTAGAATTATAGCCTTGTAAGTTCACGGAATCAAGATATTTTGCATACTATTGTCGAGATAATCTAATGAAGATTAATTCCATACTTTCTAAAAATTGATTTACTGCAATAGAAACGGAAAAAAACATCAAAATAGGTCAAAAAATTTTCCTGTCCGTCATGTATGAAACCCCGGAAACACTGTAACTTGTGAAAAACTCCATTATTTGAGTTAAATTTTTTTTTTTTTAATTCTAATCGACGATTGTAGGTCACTGAATGCGTATAATTAATTAATTCAGTGTCGTTTAATTGCAATTAATAAAAAACGAAAACTACAAGACTGTATACCTATATATATCCATGTAAAATTAACATGGATGGTGATATATCTATATCTATTAGATATTATGTACATTTTATTCCACCAGGGGCGCCTGTGCATCATTTTCCTAGTACAGCTTATTTATATCTATTGACCCATGCACCCCACGCTTTTTTTAAAATAAAATACATTTTTTTTTATTTACACTTTTATTAATTACATTTATTGAAATTTTTAATACAATTCATAATTTAAATTTATTAAAACTTATTTTCTATTTTTTTAGTTCGGTTTTCTATAAAAAGCATGTTTTTTAATTTTTTTAAACTATTATTTATTTTTTTCTCTCAAATAAATGACTAAAAATTTTGTTACTAAATCAGTTTAGTACTCCGTACTAAATCCTTCTATCAGTGTATAATATTGTTGAGATTCTATTTTTCAAAAAAAGTCAATATGTCAAATTTTGTGGGATACGACGTATTAGAATGGCAGTATCGATATGTAATCTCGTCTTTTGTTATTTCAACGAATTCATTTTCCTGAGTATGTTTCTTAAGATCTGTCAGACATTTATTTCTGTGTTAAATGCTTATAGAATCCGTTCATGCGTTGCAATGGAATGCGGATAAATAACTCCATAAAATGATTGTTTTTTTTTTGTTTTATACAGTTTCCGGTTTGTTGAATTTACGTAGCGTTTAGCAATTTAAGATAATAAATAATATAATTTAATATCACGAGTGTGGCGCCAAGAAATTAAGTGAGAAACCACCACCTGGGGAATATTCTAATGATTTAGTTAAAGTTTACCGGAGTCTGGTAATCCGCCGTCAACGGAGTACATATAGTAGTGCGAGAGGATCTAGAAGACGAGTAGATATATTTCAACAGTAAATAGCATTAGATACATACATACATACACATAGTGTAATATAATATGATATATACACTACATAATGTGAAGAAATAAATATATTTATAAATATGTTGTGTGTATTTATGTGAAGTAGTAACGGGAAGATGCACGATTCACGGTGATGGAGACGGCAGCCCCATTATTTAGGACACCACCCGTTGCCTCAATCTGGCAATACTTCATCAAAAAGAGTAGGATAAGTAATACACGAAAACTTTAACAATAAGTGATAAGCCTTAATCATGGAATTATTAAAATATACAAAATTGGACAATCTGGAATATGAAAACTTGATGTTTTCATACTATCCAAAACTATTTGAATATCTTAAACCTATTATATTTCAATCGGATCAAGATGGTAATGATATAATAAATATTCGTGCAGACATTGATCAAAATGCATTGGCAATTTTAAAAAATAAAACTACCACTATATTACAATTATATGATTATATATTGAAGGAAAATTTGAAAAGATATGCTAATAAACAAAATAGATATATCGAATTAACGGATGAAAATGCAGCATATGCATCTCAAGATTTGGCAATGCGAAAAAAAAAAACCGATATACGACTTGAAAAATTCACCAGTCATTTGAATTTATTGTTAAATCATCAGTCTACCCTAATGAATTATGGAAATAATGAATTGAATAGATTGTATAAATATTTAGATTATTATACTGTTAATTCTAATACATATTATGAGAAAATGATCAACGATTCTGATAAAAGTATAACGCCTAATGATATTTTAGAAAATATTCATGTACCTAATCCATTGTTATCTATTAAGTTTACTTTTAAGGAAATTTCAAATAATTATATTTTTTTAAACAAATATTTAGATACTTCTAATGATAATTTAAAATTAGTTCTTTATTGTCAATTACTGAAAATGTTTTTATTATGTAGAGAGTATGATATAAGGTATGGAAAAACTAAGTTAATAGGTTATTATATTCACAAAGATTCGATAATTGAAAAAAATAAAAAGTAATGATTTTATAAATCATCTGATTTAAGTATTGCATCTGAACTAAGTATTGCAACATACAGTGGGTGTTACCTAAACCCCCACCATCATAAATAACTAAGTATTGCAACATATAGTGGGAGTAAAGACCCCCTTTCTATTACTCTTGGCCCCATATAGTGGGAGTGAAGACTCCACCCCCCCGCTAATACCATTCGCGCTCTTATAGTGGGAGTAAAGACTTCACTCCCCACCACGGATGTCGCGTTCATATAGTGGGAGTTACCTAAATCCCACTTTTACCTCTAGTGGGGGGGGGTATTACTAACACACCTATCTTTTTTATTCAGCAAACTTCAATGGTGTGGGGAGTAGGATTTAGCTAAATTCCATTTTTTTGGTCAAGGATATTGCAAGTTTAGGTTAGGTTTTAACATTTTTTTATTATTTATTGATTCCATAAAGTTACTATATATATAGTTAATTAATAATACATGATTATTTAATAGAGTTTATAAAAGAATTATTCATTCAATTTGAAAGTATTTTTTTGCAACTGTAATGTTTTTTTAACAATTCATTTTTCATCAACTGACTATGTTAATAACAATTTGTGATGGTAGATATTAAAAATTTATCATTATCGATTAATTTACAACTACTCGAAATAAATTTATATTGATCTTCACCGCATATCAACGAAATGAGATCTATTATATTGTAATGACTAATAGACATTTTTTTCTTGATTTTTTTTTGATTTGACGTTAATGATAATGCTGAGGATTCTGAGCTGCTGATGATGAAATTGATGTTCGAGTATAGAATTTATCAGATTGATTATTATTAAAACCACATAACACGTTATTAAAGTGTGCCTTTTCGATCCGTGTGATTTCGTTTATTTCGACACTCAGCCACTAAAAAAATAAAAAAAATATTTATGTATATGAGAATAAAAATACGCGCCACATAAATAAAACTTAGAAAATATATTACTTTTCAAAGAATTCGTATATATAAAAAAAATATGGATAGCCTTGACTTGAGTTAAAATATTTAATAAAAAAAATTTAAATGACCGTGCTATGTTTAAGAACTGGTTTAAGTCGTGCGGTATTGGAAATATATACCTAAACCGGTTATGAGTCGCGACGTAGGAGGGAGTTAAATGTTTAGACTAGCCACTAACCATTGGTCTTATATATTTTATATAATATACTATTAAAACTCTGTGTTTTTATTTTTTTAGAACAAAGTAAACATAACTAAAGAGTTGTAAAATAAAATTATGCTTATGACGGATATAGTTACATTAGATATGTTATTATGATTAAAAAATCCAGTCTTATAAAAATATACTGACATAATTATCAATATAAACCAGGTGAAATCTAGCAATAAACTTTTATTAGAATTTGTGATTATACTTTTTTTTGTGAAAAGATCTTCGCGTGTTAAGCGTCGATCACATGAATTATTATTTATCCCAAGTTCGCATGGTATTTTAGAAATGGTAAATTCGTCAGCTGATTGAGTAATTACTTGACCTAGTGAATTAATTTCTAAGGTTTCAATGAATAAATTAAAATAAAATGATTTTATAGCTAACATGTTCGCATCATTCAATTTACAAAATAATTCAGGATCTTCTAATTTAATTACAGCGGCACCACCTTTATTATAATTTTTTAATGACCATCTATCAGGCGCTGTTATAGATTTAAAAGCTTCATTTTCTGCAATATCACATATATTATATGCGTGTTCGTAATGAAAAGATTCATCTTGTAATTCATCTGTTATCCAAGTTTCAGCGTTATGTTGATGATCAACAACGTCTTTTATGTCATCAAGATGTTGATAGACATCTTTCAATTGTAAATATCTTGATAAAGACAATTCCACGGTCCCATATCCGTATTTATGTTTATTCATTGCTATAGAATAAATAGAATGATAGTCAACTGCTTCCTGAGTAATCATATTCATTAATCCAAGAGGATCTAGCACTGTCATAGATATTTCAAATGCTAAATGCGCAAGAAATATAGCTATACCTATAGGTGACCAAGTAAATGGATTTAAAAAACGTAAAAAAACTCCGGCGATAGCTCTAGCTACTAATCTTGTCACTGTTCGAGCTATAAATTTTTTACATACAAAATAGACTATAGATGTTGTACTTTTTAAAACAATTTTTTTTGATATTTTCCAACTAATATTTATAATTTTTTTCTTTATTTTATCGACCAATAATCCTAACGCCATATCATCAATTATTCTTCCAGTAGTTTTCAAGATGGATTTTATTCTATAATTTAACTCATTTTGGATGGTAGCTATGTATGCTTCTTTAGATAAATTAACATATTGATTATAATCATTTATTGCGTTTCTCATTTTCATATCATTATGTACTATGTCGTGTGGATGTTCCAACCTTCGTCCATCACTATGGGTCAAAAACATATATGGTATTTTATTATATCCTTCGGTATTGCGGCTTTTTTTTGACATGGGTACGCTTTTAAAAATTAATTGCGGTTCTGTTAATCTACCTGGTAATCCAGTTCCTTCGGTAGTATAATATAATATATGTAAATTCTCATAGGTAAATCCTAAATCACTCAGAGTTATAAATGGATTTATGAAATCTGGTGAAGATTTCATATTTGTAGGTTTAAAATAATCATTATCATATTTTTTATATTTTTCAATTTCTGCAGCCGTTGGTTTCTTTACTTTAGGCTCATGTATTATAATACCATTAATAGTTTTCGATGTTAGTTTTGAAGCTTCATATTGCATTAGAGCTAATGTATAATCACCCATAGCTAATCCTGCCACTCGTTGAGCTTCATTTACATCACATTCTTTGATTGTTAATTCATCATCGTACAATGTTCTATTATATGCTTCGCAATAATATTTAGATAATGTATAATACCAAGTTTCATCTCCATTATGATCAATAAATGGGACAGGTTCTTTTTGATGACCAGTACCTATTGTATCTACATTATATGTTGGATGAACATCAGCTCTGTTATAATCATCAAAGGCTGCAAGTTCGGCCATATCGTCAGTTAATAAACAACTATTTAATCTATCGCTCCACATAGTATTCAAATCTATGGACATTTCAGATTTAAAATTATTTAAGCATCCCTTTTCACATGCTGTTAAAATACTATCTGATGAATTGAATATTTTCAAATTATCTCGAGTTGTACATTTTTTCCCTCTTGGATAATTTGTTCTGCAATGTACTTTATCGCAAAATTTTTTTCCTATTTTTAATTCCACATATATAGCGAAATTATTTATTTTACCATTATTTTTTATAATCGTAAAATTAGGCCATATTTTAATAGATATGTCATCTAAATGAGGATTGTCCGAAATAAATTTATTATATGTTAATAATTGCTCTCGATGAAACGTGAAATGTTCCGCTAGTTCTAAATCTTTTCTTGTAAAACTTACAAATGTTGATTGCTGATTACTCATTTTCTAATCCCCTCCCCCCCTCTCCTCTAACAAATTAATATATATAAGAAGACTTATAGAAATAATAAGTTATCTAATTCTGTTAATTGAAATGGACAATCAATTAATTCGTTATTAGAGTTAACATAAAACTTATGAGTGTCATTAATATTATTTAGTAGGAAGAAATATGTATTTAATATATGTTTATTGAGAAGCTTATATTTTTTAATTTTATTGACTATCATCAATTTCCATATTAGTGAATTACAAGGAGTGTCTATTATTATAGTATCAGTGTTTAAAATTTTAACTGAAATATTTTTAACGTTTTTAATAATAGGCTCTAGATCGTTCATGACAAACATTATACTTACTGTTAGTTTGTTATTTCTCTGTTTTATATTTAATATAAATTATACCATTTATAAAAATAATAGGCTTACTAAGATAATGGAAATCAAAAAATCACTTATTAATATTGAGGGATCATTATTCTATATTAAATAAAAACCACAGTTTAAAATGTTTTTTCTTTATTAAAGTCCAATATACATATTATCTTGTAATATAAAAAAAGTATGGGATTATTATTGAAACGTCTATTAAAAAACAATACTCATTATATTATGTATTGTGAAAAAATTAAAAAAAATTTTGATAAATCATCAAATTGGAAACTTATATCTATGGGCTATATTAAAAATATAACGTGTATGACATATTTTAATAAAAAAATGGATATTCAAATAACTATGATAAAAAAGAAAAAAACATGTAATGTAGTATTAAATTTATATGATTATGCTTTTAATCAAATATTAAAACAACTTTAAATGAAACAAAAAAATTAATTACGTGTTTCTAAGTCACTTTTCGTCAATTTGATATTGTGCGACTCTAAAGAATGCTTAGAGATACTTGCAATTGAAAAAAATTTTTTTTGACATATATTGCATTTTAATCCAAGGCACTGCTTTATATGATTGTAATAGGTACTCATACCATCGCCTTCACCGCATTTCTTTATAATTCTGTCACATCGTTTGCAAAGACGATTATTAACAGTTTCATGGGAAATCTTCTTTTTATCTCGTATTATTGACTCTCCAGTTTTTGAACAATACGATATATAATGATTTGTATTTAAATGACTAGCCATAGCGAAAGTACTAAAACCTTTGTATGGACATATGGGACATTGATATCTTTTTTTAAAAGTACAATCGTAGTACTTGCAACCTAAAGACTGTTTACTTTTCGCAGCTTCTATTTGAGCAGTATCTGCATTTAAACCAAGTTGTAAACATGCGCCACCTTTTATATTTTTATGAGTGACTATTTCAAATGTATTATATCCTAAATCGATTGTGGTATAATAACAACAAGACAAAATACAAACTGTTTCGCCAGGTCTTTGAATTATAACATGATAAAGTGCCTCAAATTCATCTAACATTTCAAAAGACGGAGACATTCTATAATCATTCATGTGATCTAAACATATATTTTCCTCATCTTCAAATATTTTATTTCTCATGGCCACTAAATTGCGATGATACGCAACTATATAAATACGCATTCCTCCGGATAACATGTGGTAATAGTAATTTGGCAATATCATATTATCTTTCGGAAAAAATGTACCAGCAACAGTTAAATCGCAATTAAAATATTCGATTTGATACGAAATCTCGGCAGGTTCAAAAACAGTATTATGTTTGTTAACGAAATTGTATAATGGTAAATAAAAATCTTGAGGATTTTTTAATTCTATAGTCGTTATGCAATTATACGACACGAAATTTTCGGTATTATAGTTTTTTATCAAATTATTAATGTTTACGATAAATGATTTTTTTAAAGTTTCTATAATATCTCTATTATAAACTGTTGAAAAAACATTAGATTTTAATGTATGTATAAACGATTTTAACTCGCACTCTGGAATAGATGGATTATCATTAAAGAAATTTGTTTTATTTTTAAATACATCATAGATGTTAATATTTCCTCCGGTCGGAATTAATTTCATATTTTTTTTTAAAGTAATATCAAACATCATTTTTTTATTCAAAGAAATTCCACAATATTTAGATTCTGAAATGGTGAATGCCATATTATTACTTGTTAACGATTTTATATCGGATGTTGTTATTGTTTTTATTAAACGCTCTTTAGTTTTTTCAATATAATTGATAGAGCAATTGAATACATAACATCTTTGGTATCTAATCTTTTTAAAATTATGAGTTGGAGAATTATGCCTGTTTTTATATGATATGCTTAAAAATTTACTGAGAGATTCTTTTTGATAATTTATTACCGAAGAACACGATCGACTAAGCGAAAATGTTTTTTCAACAGTTAAATGAGATTTACTCATATCAAACGCGAGTTGTAAAGATCCCAAGCTTATTAATAAATTATCCGGTTCATTTATAAGAAAATCATCGATAATGACGGGAGTATTTAGTTTATCTTTTCCAGTTATACTATTATCATATTCAAGTTTGAGTTTTTTAAAGTACTCACCCTCGAAGTCATCGATGTTTGCATAAGGCCTTTTCAATGATTTTAATAATTTTTTATCTATGTTTTCTGGCAATTTCATTGTATTTCCGGGGGTGTGACTTTCGTTATTGACCTGTTGATTCTCGATATTAACCTTTTGATCATCCTGCAGGTTTTTCTCGCGGTTAATCTGTTGATTTTCCTCCATATTCATGTGTTGATCGTCATTGCTGTTAATCTGTTGATTATCTTTCAGGTTTGGTACAACTAATATAGATGTTAATTCTTCAATCAAATTCGTTTGAGGTGAAAAGTCTCTCTCACTATTAACTTGCTGATCATCTTGAATGTTAGATGGAGGTGGTATATTTTCAATCGCTTTATACGTTTCATCATGATCTTGTAAATTATTCAATTCACATGAAATATTCTCAAAATCTTCATCTATGTTGTATTTATCTTTTGTGACATTAGAAGGTGGTGGTATATTTTCAATAGCAGTGAAAGTTTCATCTGACGGAGGTGGTATATCTTCACGTGTTGTTTCAGAGTTACATTCTTGTACATCGTTTATATATTCAAACTCAATATCATCCAATCCATCCAGTGAAAATTTTTTTATTTCGATTGAGCTACATTTTTTTTTATAATCAATAACAAAATCGTTATTATTGATTGGTGTCAAAAATTCATTGTTCTTCTCAGTATCCATATTTTTTTCGATGGGTAGTGGATAATCATGATGCTTCGAAGAATCGTAACAGTATTCATCCTCGTTATCATTAAATAAACTGATCAGATCAAAATCTAATTCTTGATGTTTATCAACCTCCATTGTAGTCTTAGTATTTTGAGAATAATTGCAATAAGTCTGCTCTGAGAAAGATACATTATTCAATTCAATTGGTGAATATGGTGATAATTGAAAAGGTGAAAAATCGTAATTAATATTTGCAGGTGACTTTAAAAATTGATATTCGGTAGTTGCTGTTTCTTGTAGCAAGCCTGAAAAAAAATAAATATTATATAAAAACGGTATTTTAATAATTAAAAGAAAATAAAAATATTTTTAAAACACTTACCAGAAAAAAAATTGTTATTAACGACACTCATATTTTTAAATAACTGTTGGACTGCTGGACCAACATATGGGCGTTTAAGCGGTTCTCTTTTAACATTTTTTATAAAAAATCCAATTAAATTTAATATATATGGATCTAATAAATACAAAACAGAATGTGACATTTTTTTTATATCGTAACACACTTTAAATGATTCTAAAAATTTTTTAGTTAGCACATACGACTTTTTACAATAATTTATTTTTTTGAATGCATTATACCGTTTAAAATATTTAATTAAATATTGTAAAATTAAAATTTCATAACGTTCAAAAAAATAAATAATAACATAAAACATATTTGATTCATCGGTATCGTCTTTTTTTAAAATTTTCGTACCAAAAATAAAACTATTTGCTACTAAACGATATAAACAATCGTAATTTAATTTTAATATAAAATATTTATAATAATGTTTGTCTGTAAAATTAATATGCATATTTTGAATATTGTTCGATAAGTCAGTTTCGTTTGTTAATGAATGTTCGTTTTTTTTTTCTATTATTGAACCGTTTAAAAATGCTAAATTAGAAGGAGCGTTTGATTGATTAGAATTTTTCACATTGCTATGTTTAACACTTAAAGACGATTGTTGTTCTATTTTGTAATATTTATTCATTAACATATTTATACTAGCATCGTCATTGAATGAGTATGTTAAAATAATCTTCTCTATTTCATTATAAAATTTTTTTATATCAACAGACAGTAATTTATTTTTTAAAGTATCAAAATCTAATAAAAAATTAAAACTATCTAAATTTAAGCATTCCCCACAATCATTTTCTATTTTCGATTTATTACGTATACTTTTACGTAATCTTTGTATCGTTTGATAAATATTATACAATGATTTTTCAATTAAATCTTCACAGTCTTCAGCACTTTTATCACACAACTCACTATTCTTATAAATGTCATCACACAATGTTTTAATTCTTGTTTTGAATTCATAAAATAAAAAATTGTATAGCTTCAAGTCGAAAATATTATTATGATATATAATTCTGTTTTCAGATAGTAAATTCGCCATTATTATTTTTAATGTGATCGTAACTCCGTTATTAAATGGATGTGAACACTTTATTTTATGGCAATAAAAGATATTCAATAATAATGAAGTTTTTTTTTCAAATATATTAGTAACAATACTATTTAAAATATACAAGACCTTGGTGTGTAGTAAAGATTTAATCAATTCTTCTTTATAATCTAAAAAATTATAACTACAATAAATCTGCAATTCTAATATTTCATCAATATCATTGAAAAAATTCTCTTGTAAATTAACATAATTTAACAAATTATTTTTATATATAAACGGATCTATAGATAACATATTTTTTAACTATTACTTTTTTAATAAATTATTAATTATTTGTGTTACAGTTCTTTTTTCATACCGCATCGCTGAATAAGTTATGTCTTCAATGTTTATGCACTGTGCCACTTCTTTTATATTATACTGCATGCATATGTCTCGTAAAATACGATGAAATTGTAATTTAAATGGATTCGGTAATTTTTTTTTCTGGCTTTCAAAAATATCAAGATTGTTCTCTTCAATGTTTAATGCGTATCTTTGATATATTAAATAATCGTCTTGTATTAAAGCGTTCTTAGACTTGGTATTCTTCTTCTGACTATAATATACTGGATAAAAATTTAAAACTATTATTATAGTGTTGCAGTGGTTGAAAAGTTTCTTCAAATTAGTGAAGTAATCATCCAATTTATCAACAATAATTATATTTTTAACAGGTTTATTATTGTTCCTGTAATAATCAAATAATAATTGATTTGATCGCACAGTAGGATAATATAAACTTTTTACAAAATCAATATCTCTATTAGCGCTATTGTAATAATCAATTAATGATTGAAAAATGCACGATATACTGGGATTTTGATTTAATGCTGATGCTTCAGATGTAACAACACGACGTACTTTTCGAGGTGGTGGTAATCTTGTATTATCAATAGTAGAAGAACATTCTACTTCACTTTCAACTTGTTTATTTGGCAATGGTATTTGTGCAACTGAAGTTTTTTTCTGACATTTAATCCTTTTATCTTTAAAGTTATTTTTAACATTATTATTAGCGTGATTATTGTTGTTCGAGGAGACGATATTTAAAATCAATTTTTGCAATTGGGAAGTCATTAAGATAAACTACTTGTATATTATAAGTATTTTATACATACAAAGTCCATTTAACGATATAATTACTTACAATATCTGTTTAATAATGGCTAATGATTATCGGGTACTGTTCACCCCAGCGTCAGGTACAGGATCTGAAATTGAAAGATTTTTACCTGAGTATGCAGAGTTAGAAAATTCAATGAAAGAGAAAGATGTAAAGTATTTATTGAAACATCATGAAGGACTTTTAAAAAACGTAAATACACTAAAATATTTTATAAAAAATTTTTACTCTCATAAATTTCAAAATTCCAATTTTATATTGGATCCATATATACACGTGCCAGTAGAGTTTGATGGTAAGAATAGTTTTTGTATTCAACAAAAAAAAATTAACATGTATACATCAACAAATGATCGAGAAGTTAACGACATTGAAAGAAACAACATTGAAAATCATGTATCCATGTTATATTGTCCTTATCATGCCATGTATTTGTCAAATAATGGTATAAATGTGCAATACGAATATGATCGTAATAATAATGCAAAAGAATTCTCTACAAATTTGATTAGCAGTTTAGAATCGAATGAATTATCAGACTGGGCAAGACTATCTACCAATGACATAACAAGATTAAAATCAATTTTAAAAACATTCAAAATTAATTTAGGAATTGATAAAACACATATTTATTGTGCTAATATGCCTTTAACAGAACTTAGTAGAATTGCTTTAAATACATCAAATTAATAATCGTTTTCAAATAACGACACTAGTAATCGTATTATAAGAATGTATATTTTTGATTTATTAATAGCAATTATTTTAATAATAATAGTTATACTTTTCATAAAAATAATAAATTATGTATCTGAATTTCGGTATAATACTTTTTTTTCAACTCAATATGATTTAATTCTTAAAAAATATATTAATACTTCAAGTATTGTTGATCCACAACTTCAGTGTTTTCAAACAATATCTGCTAATACCGAACAATGTATTATTTTAAATAAATCGTCTCAGGGGTTAATTTTAAATATTAATAATACCAAATATTTATATTTATGTTTTTATAATAAAAATAATATAGCCATAACAAAAGTATTATATTATGAAAAGCAAAAAATATTCATTCAAGAAACTGAAAATACAATCAAGAGTTATCCATGCGAAAATGAAATTGGATTAATATT
>JZSA01007325.1:0-15990 GCA_000956155.1 Cotesia vestalis
GCCTACTATCTCAGGGCCGCAGAAGAAGGGTTCCCGCTGCCCGATCACCTCAACCTGCCGCTGACCCTGCGTAACTACCGGGTGTACATCTCCTGCTGCGTCCCCCGTAAGCGCGGAAGTAAGGCCAGCGTGATGGAGATGGAAAACCAGGTCAAAATCATCCGCGCCTCGCTGCAGGGGGCGCAGATAGCCACCCGCAGCGTGGACGCGGATGCCTTCATCCGCATTGCGGGCGAAATGATTAACCACAACCCGGATGCGTTGTATCCCACCGAACGGGAACTGGACCCGCTCAAGGATCTGAACTACCAGTGCGTGGACGATACCTTTGACCTGAAGGTGAAGGCCGACTACATGACGCTGGGGCTGCGCGGTAACGGTCGCAACAGCACCGCGCGCATCATGAATTTTCAGCTGACCAAAAATCCGGAGCTGGCCTTCCTCTGGAATATGGCCGACAACTACAGCAACCTTCTCAACCCGGAACTGTCCGTTTCGTGTCCGTTTATCCTGACGCTGGTCCTTAGCGTGGAAGACCAGGTGAAGGCGCAGAACGAGGCCAACCTGAAGTTCATGGATCTTGAGAAGAAGTCCAAGACCAGCTACGCCAAGTTCTTCCCGGGCGTGGCGCAGGAGGCAAAAGAGTGGGGCGATCTGCGCCAGCGCCTGTCGTCCGGGCAGTCCTCGCTGGTGAGCTATTTTCTGAACGTGACCCTCTTCTGCCGCGATGACCAGGAAACTGCGCTGAAGGTCGAGCAGGACGTGCTGAACAGCTTCCGTAAAAATGGCTTCGAGCTGATTTCCCCACGCTTTAACCATATGCGCAATTTTCTCGTGAATCTGCCGTTTATGGCGGGCGGCGGCCTCTTTAAGCAGCTGCGCGAGTCCGGCGTGCTGCAGCGCGCCGAAAGCTTTAATGTCGCCAATCTGATGCCGGTGGTGGCGGACAGCCCGCTGGCCACTTCCGGCCTGCTGGCACCGACCTACCGCAACCAGCTGGCGTTTATCGACCTGTTCAGCCGCGGCATGGGTAACACCAACTTCAATATGGCGGTGTGCGGCACCTCCGGCGCGGGGAAAACCGGGCTTATCCAGCCCCTGATACGCAGCGTCATCGACTCCGGCGGCTTCGCCGTGGTGTTCGACATGGGCGACGGCTACAAGTCACTTTGCGAGAACATGGGCGGGGTCTACCTCGACGGCGAGACGCTGAAGTTTAACCCGTTCGCTAACGTCACCGACGATACCATCGATGAGATGGCCGAACGCCTGAGGGACCAGCTGTCCGTGATGGCCAGCCCCAACGGCAACCTGGACGAGGTGCACGAAGGTCTGCTGCTCAAGGCGGTGAAGGCCACCTGGCTTACGAAGAAAAACCAGGCGCGCATTGACGACGTGGTGGACTACCTGATGATGGCCCGCGACAGCGAGGAGTACAGCGGATCGCCAACCATCCGCAGCCGCCTCGATGAGATGGTGGTGTTGCTGACCCAGTACACCCGCGACGGGGTGTACGGCAGTTACTTCAACTCCGACGAACCGTCCCTGAAGGACGAAGCCCGGATGGTGGTGCTTGAGCTCGGCGGACTGGAGGACAGGCCGTCCCTTCTGGTGGCGGTGATGTTCTCGCTCATTCTCTACATTGAGAACCGCATGTACCGCACGCCGCGCAGCCTGAAGAAGCTCAACGTGATAGACGAAGGCTGGCGCCTGCTGGACTTCAAAAATAACAAGGTCGGGGCGTTTATCGAGAAGGGCTACCGTACCGCCCGTCGCCATACCGGTTCGTACATCACCATTACGCAGAACATCGTCGACTTTGACTCGGAAACGGCTTCCAGCGCCGCCCGCGCGGCATGGGGTAACTCGTCCTACAAAATTATCCTCAAGCAGTCGGCTAAAGAGTTCGCCAAGTACAACCAGCTGTACCCGGACCAGTATTCGCAGCTGCAGCGCGACATGATTAAGGGTTTTGGCAGCGCGAAGGACAACTGGTTCAGCAGCTTTATGCTGTCGGTTGAGCACCTGACGTCCTGGCACCGCCTGTTCGTCGATCCGCTCAGCCGGGCAATGTACTCCTCGGACGGTCCGGACTTTGAGTTTCTGCAGCAGCGACGCCGGGAGGGGCTGAGTATTCACGAAGCCGTCTGGGAGCTGGCGTGGAAAAAATCCGGGCCGGAAATGGCCGCGCTGGAGCGCTGGCTTCACGAGCATGAAGGGAAGACCATCTCATGAAAAAACACGTACTCATTAACGCCGCGCTGATTGCCGGCACGCTGGCTGCGAGCGCAGGCGTCAGCTGGCTGGTCTGCCAGCTTAACCGTCCTGTGGTTGTGGCCTTCAACATGAAATCCACGGTGGATGCCTTCTTTGACAGCGCCGGTCGCCGTTCGCTGGACGAGGCGCAGGCAAAAGCACTCTCAGACCGCTTTAACGCGTCACTGGAGGCCAGCCTCCGGGACTGGCAGATCCGCCATCGTGCCCTCATCCTTGTCGCACCTGCCGTGGTGCAGGGGGCGCCGGATATCACGCGTGAAATCCAGACTGACGTGGCCCGCCGGATGAAGGAGGGGGCGTGATGCGCGCCCTTGCCCTGGGCCTGACGCTGCTGACCGGCAGCGTGACGGCCGCTGACCTCGGGACGTGGGGCGATCTCTGGCCGGTGGCGGAGCCGGATATGCTGACCGTTATCGAAAGCCGGCTGCAGACGCTGGCGCAGTCCGGCGAGATGGACAAAAAGATGGCGGAGTTTAAGGCGCGCGTGGTGCGCAACAGCCAGCGCCCGCCTGCCGTTGAGGGAATAACCCGCGCGGTGCGCTACGAGCGGCGCTGGTTTGATCCGAGCGTGCGGGTGGACAAGGCGCTTGCCGACGACAAGGGCAACGTGTTTGCTCAGGCGGGGCAGGTCTTTAATCCGCTTGATGTGGTGCCGTTTAACGAAACGCTGCTGTTTATCAACGGCGACGATGCGGATCAGCTCGCGTGGGTACAGCGACAGAAGCCTGACACCCTGATCACCCGCATCATTCTGGTGCAGGGCAATATTCCGCAGACGTCGGAGAAGCTCGACAGCCGCATTTTCTTCGACCAGAACGGGGTGCTGACCACCCGGTTCGGCATAAGCCAGGTACCGGCACGGGTAACGGCGGCACCCAGCGGAAAGCGCCTGCAGGTGGAAATCATTCCGCCCGATATGGCGCAGCATGACGCAGGAGGTGTCCGGTGAAAATGCTGACCGTCTCTCTGTTCGGACTGCTTCTGTGGGGTAACAGCCACATGGCGGCGGCGGACGCCGCCTGCGAAGGGCGCTTCGTCAATCCGATCACCGATATCTGCTGGCGCTGCATGTTTCCCCTGTCGCTCGGCAGCACAAAAGTCACGGGCGGGGATTTACCGGACACGTCCAATCCCGGTAGCCCGATACAGTTTTGTCCCATGCCACCCCCGGTATTTCAGCGCGTCGGCCTGGCAATAGGGTACTGGGAGCCGATGGCCATGACCGATGTGGCGCGTTCTCCAGGCTGCATGGTGAACCTCGGCGGATTTACCGTTAATCTCGGGAAAATGGGGATGGGCACCGCCAAAAAAGATGACAAACAGGTCAATGGCGCGTTCTACCATGTGCACTGGTACAAATATCCGCTGACGTACTGGCTCAATATCATCACCTCTCTCGGGTGCCTGCAGGGCGGGGACCTGGATATCGGATACCTGTCTGAAATCGACCCAACATGGGGGGACAGCGCCCTGACCTCCATTCTGAATCCGGAGGCGGTCATTTTTGCCAACCCCATCGCGCAGGGCGCATGTGCGGCCGACGCGATAGCCAGTGCGGTAAATAAGCCTCTCGACCCGCTGTTCTGGTGCGCTGGCTCGCAGGGCTCGATGTATCCCTTTAACGGCTGGGTGAGCAATGAGTCCAGCCCCCTGCAGTCTTCCGTTCTGGTCAGTGAGCGCATGGCGTTCAAGCTTCACCGACAGGGCCAGATACTGGAGAGCGTGGGGGCGGACCGCGCGGTCTGCTTCGAATACCCGTCTCCCATTATCCCGAAAGAGCGCTGGCGCTATCAGATGGTGAACATGTTCCCGGATGCGGCGCAGTGCCATCCCTTCGGCCGCACCGTCATGCGCTGGGAAACGGGGCGTAACCCGCCGAACACGAAGAAAAACTACGGCTATCTGCTCTGGCGCAAGCGCAACTGCGTCTTCCTCTGAGAAAAAGGAAACTTCCATGAAAACTCTGTCCAGTCTGACGGCGGCGCTGCTGCTGTCAGCATACTGTTGCACTGCGCTGGCGTCAGGAGCTGATGAGGCGAACAGCGAGTTTATTCGTCAGCAGGAGTCTTTCAGCCAGCAGCTGAGGGGGCAGGACAACGCGCCGCTGCGCCAGATTCTGGAGCAGCAGGTGCGCCAGAACCCTCTTTCAGCAGACGACGCGCGATTTATTGGGGAGCTGAAACAGCGCCAGCGCGAGAACCTGCAGGATAAACCGACGCACGGCGCTCTCTATTTCGTCTCCTTTGCCATCCCGCAGGCGGGGCTTAAGCGCATGCTGACCGAGGCGCGCCGCTACGATATTCCCGCCACCCTGCGGGGCATGGTCAACAACGACATGAAAACGACGGCAACCGCCGTGATGGCGCTTGTTCAGGACGGTTCAGCCAGCGGTGTTGCCATCGATCCCACCCGCTTTCGTGAGTACGGGATCACCAGCGTGCCGTCCCTGGTGGTGTACTGCGAGGCGGGCCACGACGTGATTCGCGGCAATCTTCATCTGAAGCAGGCGCTGGAAAAGGTGGTGGAGAAGGGCGAGTGCAGGGATGAGGCGCAACAGCTGCTTAGTAAAGGAGAGGCCCGATGAAAAGAGCAATACTGATGTCGGTGCTGGCCATTGCCACCACGATGGCAGGCGTAAATGCATTTGCCGATGCTGACGCGCAGTACAGGGCGGGGGCTGATTTTGCCCGTCAGGTACAGGGGCAGGGGGAGAGCAGCCTGAAAAACTTTAACCCCTCAGCGTCTATCCCCAACTATACCGCCTCACCCGGTGAGAAGAAGTACTATGGCGGCGTGACGGCGACCGGTGATGGTGCGCTGAAAGCGGACGGTACCACGGGCTGGACTACTAATGAGGCCACAAAGGCCGTCACCGACTCGTTTGTTAACAACCCGAAGGAGCCCATTTCACCCGACGCGCCGTTTATTAAGGCCAGCCAGGATGTCCAGTCCCGCGCCGATACCATCATCGGCAAAACGGGGCAGACGCAGTGCGAAGCGCAGAACATCAGCCGCAGCGAGTTCACCAACTATACCTGTGAGCGCGACCTGCTGGTTGAGCAGGCCTGTACGCGCACGGCCAGCATTACCGGCCACTACGAAAACACCACGGTGACGCGCACCTACACGGTGCCCAACAGCGACTTTACCTATACATACGACGGCAACAAGACGGTGAACTTCAGCTTCCGTGCGCCTGCAACCGGTACCGTGCTGAGCGCGTCGGTTGCCGTCCACTTTAATGACAAAAATATGTACTACGGCTTCTCGTGGTGGGGCGTAAATGCGGATTCTGTGGCTAAAAGGGATAACGGATGGGCGCTGCCCGGTGCCGCGGGGGCTGCGCTGACCGCCGGACAGTACTCTCCACAGGGGGCAATGCTCAACAAAAACTGCCTGAGCGGTAAACAATCCCGCTGTCGGGAATATGCTCAGAAGACGCTGTCCTGGATGCAGGGCGGTACGCAGGCCTGGATGACCGCCACCCTGACCATGCAGGTGACGGACAAAAAATGGGTGCCGGACGTGGTCTGGAACGAATCCTGCCCGTTCAGCAAGAGCGAAGGTACGCTCAAAAAGACCGAATGTATTGAGCCGGGGAGCACAAAAACGGTGGTGGTTGACGGCGTGTCATACCCGGTCACGCAGGCTTGCTGGAAGTACAAAGACACGTATATGACCCAGGCTGCTGACAATGGCACCTGCAAAACCTACATGAACAATCCGGCCTGTACGCTTGCCTCACGCACCTGCGCCTTCACGGCAGAAGACGGCAGCGGCTGCCTGCATGAATACGCGACGTACTCCTGTGAAACACGTACTTCCGGTCAGGTGATGATATGCGGCGGCGACACCTTCTGTCTTGATGGTGACTGTGAGCGGGCGCAGAACGGTAAAAATAACGATTTTGCACCTGTCGTTTCAGCACTCGCCGCGCTGGCCGCTGCAGGTAAGGACGTGGCCGCCATTAACAGCGTTAACGTACGCGCCTTTACCGGCAGCGCGAAGTTCTGCAAGAAGTTTGCGGCAGGATTCAGCAACTGCTGTAAAGACGGCGGCTGGGGCCAGGACGTCGGGCTTGCCAGGTGCAGCAGCGAGGAGAAAGCGCTGGGCAAGGCTAAAGAGAATAAGCTCACGGTCAGTATCGGTGAGTTCTGTTCAAAAAAAGTGCTCGGCGTCTGTCTCGAGAAGAAGCGCAGCTACTGTCAGTTTGACTCCAAGCTGGCTCAGATTGTGCAGCAGCAGGGACGTAACGGTCAGCTTCACATCGGCTTTGGCAAGGCCAGCAGCCCGGACTGTCGCGGCATCACCCAGACCGAGCTGCAGCAAATTAATTTTGAAGCGCTCGACTTCTCGAACTTTTTCGACGATCTGCAAAAGAACAAGAAAATCCCGGATAACGACACCCTGACGAAGCGCGTCCGAGAGGAAATCGCCGCGCAGCTGAAGAACAAACAGTAAGCCACTCATCACTCACTCAGGACTCTCCATCATGAAAATTAAAAGATTTACTGGACGCCTTATCATCAGCCTGATTGTCGCCTCACCGGTGCTTTACTGGTGTGGGAATATCGTTGATGAAACATCGCGCATCGATGTGTTTTTTATGGCACTGATGGTTGTGCTTTTCGTGGTGGGAGTTCTGCTGGCGTGGCTGTTAAACCCGCTTTTTAAACGATAACCGACCTGCTTCGGGATAAGGAAGGTTCCAGTGAAAAAGAGAATGACAGCGTTAGCGCTGCTGCTTCTTGGCTGCGTTTTTTCCGCCACAGGAAAAGATGCAGGCTGGCAGTGGTACAACGAATCGCACAGAACGCCGGAGGATGACAAATCCTCTTCAGCACAACCTCAGCAGTCCTCGCCGGACATCATGGAGAAGCTTGCCACGCTCCAGCAGGCCACGAAGCGGGCCATGTACGAGGCCATTCTGTATCCGGGCGTGGAGAACTTTACCCGCTACTTCCGCCTGCAGAACTACTGGACGCAGCAGGCCGGGCTGTTCTCGATGAGCGCCAAAAAAGCCATGCTCGAGCACCCCGAACTGGACTACAACCTGCAGCACAGCCACTACAACGGTACCGTGCGCAACCAGCTGGCGGCGGACTTTGCCGACCAGCGCCGCGCCATTGAAACGCTGGCTCAGCACTATGGCGTGATGTTCTTCTACCGAGGACAGGACCCGATCGACGGCCAGCTGGTTCAGGTCATTAAAAACTTCCGCGAGACGTATCACCTCAGCGTCATTCCGGTCTCCGTGGACGGTATCGTGAATCCACTCCTGCCGGATACCCGAATGGACGGTGGACAGGCCAGCCGGCTGGGTATTCGTTACTTCCCGGCGCTGATGCTGGCCGATCCTAAAAGCGGGACGGTCAAACCCGTCTCGTATGGCTTTATCAGCCAGGATGACCTGGCGAAGCAGTTCCTCAACGTTTCCACAGATTTTGCCCCCAACTTTTAATACAGGGAGAGTTCGCATGCGCAAATTCCGTTTTCGCCTGCCTGAGTTCGACGTGCCCGGATTATGGGTGCTGAGCCTCGGGATATGGTTTCACATTGTTTCCCGCCTGGTCCGGCGCGAGCCGGAGATGGCCATTCTTCTGGCGCAGATAATCGGCGTCTCGATGGCGCTCTGGGGGGGATACCGCATCATCAACCGCTGGATAGATGCCGCCCGTGAGGCCGAAAAGGCCCGTGATGCCGGAGGATGCCGACATGAACCTTAGATATACCGTGTTTACCGTAGCGCTCATGACCCTCAGTCTGGCCACACAGGCTTCCACGATGGACGAGATCAAATCATTATGGCATCCACAGGGGGCGCGAGCGTCGGGATCTCTGCCTACATCCCCGGAAGACCCTGGAGCTAAGCCACTTCCGGCGAAGCAGCCGGTCTGGTACCGCCTCAGCAACGGCAGCCTGGTCAATCTGGCCGACTGGAAGGTCGTGCTGTTTATGCAGGGACACTGCCCGTACTGCCACCAGTTTGATCCGGTCCTGAAGTCGCTGTCGGCACGGGTGGGGTTTGGGGTGATGGCCTACACCATCGACGGTCAGGGGGATGCGTCCTTTCCCGATGCGTTGCCCGCGCCGCCGGAGGTGATGAAAACCTTTTTCCCTAACCTGCCCGTGGCCACGCCAACCACCTTTCTCGTCAACGTAAACACCCTTGAAGCCCTGCCCCTGCTGCAGGGCGCAACCGACGAACAGGGCTTTATGGCCCGTATGGATACGGTCCTTCAGATGCGCGGAGTGAAATGATGATAAACCTGTTCAGACACCGCAGGCTTCTGGGCTGCATGCTTCTCGTCTGTTCAACAACCGTTAGTGCGGACGTGAACAGCGACATGAACACCTTCTTTAATAAGCTGGGCTTTGCGTCCAACACCAGCCAGCCACAGGTCTGGCAGGGGCAGGCCGCTGGCTACGCCACGGGTGGCTCACTATATGCCCGTACGCAGGTGAAAACCGTTCAGCTTATCTCCATGACGCTGCCCGACATCAACGCCGGCTGCGGCGGCATCGATGCCTATCTGGGCTCCTTCAGCTTTATTAACAGCGATCAGCTGCAGCGTTTCGCCAAGCAGATTATGTCCAATGCGGCCGGATACTTCTTCGATCTGGCGCTGCAGACCACGGTACCGGAAATCAAGACCGCTAAAGACTTCCTGCAGAAGATGGCCAGCGACATTAACAGCATGAACCTCAGCTCCTGCCAGGCGGCGCAGGGGATTGTCGGCGGTCTGTTTCCGCGCACTCAGGTCTCCCAGCAGAAGGTCTGCCAGGACATTGCCGGTGAGAGCAACATGTTTGCCGACTGGGCGGCATCCCGCCAGGGCTGCACGGTGGGGGGAAGCATGGATAAGGTCCGTGATAAGGCCAGTGATAAGGATAAAGAGCGCATAACGAAGAATATCAATGTCATCTGGAATGCGCTCGGAAAGAACCGCATGTTTGACGGGAATAAAGAGCTTAAGGAGTTCATCATGACCCTGACCGGAACAATGGTCTTTGATGAGAAGGGTAATATAACCCCGCTTCCGGCAAGAACGACCGATCGCGACCTTATTCGGGCCATGATGGAGGGGGGGACTGCACGGGTGTATCACTGTAATGACAGCGATAAATGTCTGAAGGTGGTTGCCGATGCTAATGTCACGATCAGCCAGAAAAATGCACTGAAAAATCAGATAAAAGACATCCTTTCCAGCATTCAGAATAAAGCCGTTGCCGATCTAAAGTTAACCGAGAAAGAGAAGGGATTTATCACAAGTACTACCATCCCGGTCTTCAAGTACCTGGTTGATCCCCAGATGCTGGGGGTTTCTAACAGCCTCGTTTATCAGCTAACTGATTACATCGGCTACGACATTCTTCTCCAGTACATCCAGGAGCTGGTCCAGCAGGCCCGTGCAATGGTGGCAACGGGAAACTATGACCAGGCGGTTATCGACAGCATCAATAATAACCTCAACGAAGCCACGCGGCAGATAGCCTCCTTCCAGGCACAGGTGCAGGTACAGCAGGATGCGCTTTTGGTTGTTGACCGCCAGATGAGCTACATGCGCCAGCAGGTCTCGGCACGCATGCTGCAGCGCTACCAGAACAACTATCACTTTGGGGGGGCGCGCTGATGCAGGAAATCTATGTCATCGCGGGCGGCGACTGGCTGACGCAGACGCTGAATGCCATCGTCACGTTCATGTCGACGGAGAACTGGGTTGTTATTCGGCGTATTGCGACGGCTTTCTCTGTGCTGGTTGTAGCCATTTCGTGGATACGACGGCACAACATCATGGATATGCTGGGCTGGGCAGGCGTCATTGTGCTGATGTCGCTGCTGGTCAGTGTTCGCACCTCCGTACAAATAATCGATATCAGTAATCAGACAAAGGTCTATAAAGTCGATAACGTGCCCGTCGGGCTGGCACTGCCTGCATCGCTGACCACCAAAATCGGATATGCCCTTGTTCAGGGGTATGAAATGGTCTTTTCACAGCCCGACAGCATCACCTACAGCAAAACCGGCATGATATTTGGGGCGAATCTGGTTTCACGCAGTACGGACTTTTTATCACAGAACCCAGAGATAACGACGATATTCACGGACTATGTGCAGAACTGCGTGATGGGCGATATTTTCCTGAACGGAAAATATACCATGGAAGATCTAATGAACAGCGCAGACCCGTATACGCTGATTTTCTCAAAGCCGAGTCCGCTGAGGGGGGTATTCAACAACAATAATCAGTTTTTAACCTGTGAAGAAGCCGCTGCGGTAATTAAGCCAAAGCTTGCCCTGGATACTCAGACCGGAGGAAAAACATGGAGTTACTACGTGCGTCAGCTTTTTGGCGGACGTCCGAATCCTGACATTTTGTTCAGCCAGATGATCGGGGACAGCTATAACTATTTCTATGGTGCCGGTCAGAGCGCCGCGTCGATTGTCCGTCAGAATGTGACGATGAACGCTTTGCGAAATGGCATCATGAGCTATGCAGCCCGCAACGGTGACACCTCAAGCCTGCTGAATATCGCCACTACGTCATCGATGGAGAAGCAGCGGCTGGCGCATGCGACGGTCGGTCAGGTGGCATTACGCTCACTACCTATGTCTCAGACGTTGATTGTCGGTCTGACCATCGGAATATTCCCCCTGATGGTGCTGGGCGGGATGTTTAACGCCGTTACCCTTAATGTGCTGAAGGGGTACGTGCTGGCTATCATGTGGGTGCAGAGCTGGCCGCTGCTTTACGCCATCCTCAACAGCTGCATGACCTTCTATGCGAAGGCTAACGGTTCACCAGTGGTTCTCTCGGAGTTGTCGCAGGTGCAGATAAAATACTCAGACCTCGCTACCACGGCTGGCTATCTGTCCATGCTAATCCCCCCGCTTGCATGGGGAATGCTGAAGGGACTGGGGGCGGGTTTCTCAAATCTCTACAGCCATCTGGCCTCTTCCGCTATCAGCCCTGCAGCCACTGCTGCCTCTGGTGCTGTTGATGGTAACTACTCCTACGCCAACATGCAGACAGAAAATGTGAGTGGTTTTAACTGGAATACCAATAGCTCAACAGTATTTGGACAAATGAGCCAACAGTTGGCTAACGGAGCCAGTTCGACGCAAATGCGTGATGGTAGTGTAGTGACAGATTCCAGTGGTGCTACGTCACGTATTCCTATGAGTATCAACATGACTCGTCAGATTGCAACCGCACAGCAGGCAATGGCCCGCGAGGCACAAACCCAGTCAGAGAGTGCATTGCATGGATATAACAGTAGTTTGAGTAGCGCATGGAATACGCTCAGTCAGTTTGGCTCAAACCGTGGTAGCAGTGATTCAATGACCAGTGGTGCAGACAGCACTATGAGTGCTCAGGATTCTATGATGGCCAGCAGGATGCGCAGCGCAGTAGAAAGCTATGCGAAAGGGCATAATATTAGTAATGAACAGGCCACTCAAGAGTTAGCGTCAAGGAGCACCAGAGCGTCACTCGGATTGTATGGTGATGCACATGCTAAAGGAAGTATGGGGCTGAATGTGCTGGGTACCGGAGGAGGGGTAGGGTTTCAGGCAGGAGTTAAGGCGGGAGTTGATTTTTCCGATGACGATATGCACCAAGCAACAAATAGCTCTCGAGCTAGCCATGATGCTCGACATGATATGGATGCTAAAGCAACCCAGGACTTTAAGGAGGCGAGTGATTACTTTACTAGCCGTAAAGTCAGTGAATCTGGGAGCCATACGGACAATAATGCGGCTTCCCGAGCAGATCAACTTTCGGCATCGTTGAACTCAGCAAAACAGAGCTATGATCAGTACACCACAAGTCAGGCTCGTAGCCATGAATATGCTGAAATGGCGTCTCGTACAGAAAGTATGAGTGGTCAAATGAGCGAGGATCTAAATCAGCAGTTTGCCCAGTATGTCCGTAAACATGCACCTCAAGATGCAGATACATTGCTTACTAATACCAGCTCAGCAGAAATCGCAGGAAAACGTCGGGAACTGGCTTGGGGATTTGTTCAGGAGCAGGTACAACCGAGCGTTGATGCATCATATTCAGCAGCTAAAGGAAATGTTGGCCATGGTATGGGGGCCATTTCTGGTGGCGGTGGAAATAGCGATGTTATTGCCGATCACCAGTCTCATCAGGCTACTATCGAACAACGTACACAGGACAGCGGAATTCAGAATAATGTAAAAGACCAAGTTGATAATATGCTCACAACATCGAGAGAGAATATAGCCGATACTAAAGGAGGGATACGCGATGAAGAAGGCAGCATAAATCAACAGTATTCTGATCTGCAAAAACATCATAATTCAGAGCAATCTTCACAAATGAATACGTATAATAAGGAAAAGGAGTCTCAAGAACGAGTGCCGGGGGCTGACAGTCCTGAAGAACTGATGAAGAAGGCAAAAGAATATCAAGATAAACATAAGCAGTAACAGGATGCCAGAGAGGGTGCGATGAGAAATCTGCTTCAGATATTCATAGTAGTGTTGTTTCAGTCTATTGCTTGCTATCTGGCTGGATGGTTAGTTACGGAGGTGGTATTCATTGGTGCAACTGTGCTCTTATGGCAAGGATTGTTCATCTATTTGTTTTGTAAAATATCTAAGAATAAAGGCAGTGTTGAACCCTACACATACAACAGGGTGGTTTGGTATGTGATAATGTCTATATGTTCACTGGCTCCTCCTCTTGTTACTTTTTTTGTATTCATTGTGGGTACATTGATGGATTTATATAAGGTTAGCGGGTGTATAAGCATCAAAGAGTGGCTTGAAAAAAACAAAGTAGATGGCGCTCACTCTATAAATAATGACTTTGAATCCGTGGACTTTGATAATGTTAATTATAATCCGGAAAGTAATTATCCAATGGGTTGGAAGCGTTAGATTGAGTTGTAGGATTTCATAGTCAGTTTCATGGATGTGTATGGATATAATATTTAGTTTTATGGAGATAAACAATGCGAGTGTTCTATGGGATGTTGGGAGTTTTTGTTTTCCTGTCGTGTACCTTGAGTGTAAGGGCTAGCGACGACTACTACACTAACTTAAAAAAAGATGCGAATTCTGGAAACGCATTAGCTCAATATAAGCTAGGTGCAATGTATTTGGTCGTATCTGGTGATTATAAAAAAGCTTTTTATTGGACTAATAAGTCGGCGATTCAGGGTAATTCAGATGCCCAAAATAACCTAGGTTTGCTCTATTATTATGGGCAAGGTGTTGATAAAAATATAAAAAAAGCAGGCTATTGGTGGGGGAAGGCAGCAGATGCAGGGAATGCATCTGCTCAGAATGACTTGGCAATGCTTTATAAAAATGGATTATTGAAAGGTGCCCGCTGTGATAAAATAATGGATTTGCTTAACTCCTCAGCTCAAAAAGATTTTGAGTTGGCATATTTGAATATTGGAAACCTGTATTCTACAGGTGAGTGTGTTAATAGGGATATGCACGAGGCGGTGATCTGGTGGGAGAAAGCATCCATTAAAAATAACGGACAGGCTGAGTTTAATTTGGCAGGGGCTTATATGAGAGGTGATGGTGTATTCCAAGATTCTGGAATGGCAGATATCTATTTGAAAAAATCATGCTCACATGGATATGCAGGAGCGTGTGATTTACTTAAAAAATAACATTTATTATTAATAATCTCCCCGCCTTTAGTTAAATGATGTCATCCTAGTGTTTTGTAACGGATGACATTAAATCAATTGCTTTCTGAAATCATGGTCGCTATACATATAGACCAACCTCTATGAGGCTAATATGAGTTTTAATGCTAAGGATATGACCCAAGGCGGTCAGATCGCGAGCATGCGTATCCGTATGTTCAGTCAAATTGCCAATATCATCGTGTACTGTCTCGTCATTCTCTTCGGCATCATTGTCGCGATTACGCTGTCGGTTAAACTGACCTGGCAGACGTTCGTGAACGGCATGGTTTATTACTGGTGTCAGACGCTGGCCCCCATGCGCGATATTTTTAAATCCCAACCTGTCTATACCATCCGTTATTACGGCCATGAGCTGAAGTACAACGCGCAGCAAATACTGCAGGACAAATATATCCAGTGGTGCGCCGACCAGGTCTGGACGGCCTTTATTCTTGCTGCCATCATCGCGGCCGTGGTGTGCGTTATTACCTTCTTTGTCACCACCTGGATTCTTGGCCATCAGGGTAAGCAGCAGAGTGAGGACGAGATAACGGGAGGGCGCCAGCTGACTGATGACCCGAAAGCGGTGGCGAAAATGCTCAGGCGCGACGGTCTCGCATCCGACATCAAAATCGGTGAGCTGCCGCTTATTAAGGACTCGGAGATCCAGAACTTCTGTCTGCACGGTACCGTCGGGGCCGGTAAATCAGAAGTTATCCGCCGTCTGATGAACTACGCCCGCCAGCGTGGCGATATGGTCATCGTGTATGACCGCTCCTGTGAGTTCGTCAAAAGCTACTATGATCCGGCCACGGATAAAATCCTTAACCCGCTGGATGCGCGCTGCGCAGCATGGGACCTGTGGCGGGAGTGCCTGACGCAGCCTGACTTCGACAACGTGTCCAACACGCTTATTCCTATGGGCACGAAGGAAGACCCCTTCTGGCAGGGGTCGGGACGTACCATCTTTGCCGAAGCCGCTTATCTGATGCGCAACGACAAGGATCGCAGCTACAGCAAGCTGGTCGACACGCTGCTCTCCATCAAGATTGAGAAGCTGCGCTCGTACCTGAAAAACTCCCCGGCGGCGAACCTGGTGGAAGAGAAAATCGAGAAAACGGCCATCTCCATCCGCGCCGTGCTGACCAACTACGTCAAGGCCATCCGCTACCTGCAGGGCATCGAAAATAACGGCGAGTCATTCACCATACGCGACTGGATGCGCGGCGTTCGTGAGGATGGTAAAAACGGCTGGCTGTTTATCTCCTCCAATGCTGACACCCACGCTTCCCTCAAGCCGGTTATCTCCATGTGGTTGTCCATCGCCATTCGCGGGCTGCTGGCGATGGGTGAAAACCGTAACCGCCGCGTGTGGATCTTCGCCGACGAGCTGCCTACCCTGCACAAGCTGCCGGACCTGGTTGAGATCCTGCCGGAGGCGCGTAAGTTTGGCGGCTGCTACGTCATTGGCATTCAGTCCTACGCCCAGCTGGAAGATATTTATGGGCAGAAGCCTGCGGAAACGCTGTTCGACGTGCTGAACACCCGTGCCTTCTTCCGCTCGCCGTCGCGCAATATCGCTGAGTTCGCCGCCGGTGAAATCGGTGAGAAAGAAATCCTCAAGGCGTCCGAGCAGTATTCCTACGGCGTGGACCCAGTACGCGACGGTACTTCGGTCGGCAAGGACATGGAGCGCGTCACCCTGGTGAGTTACTCCGACGTCCAGACGTTGCCGGATCTCTCCTGCTACGTCACGCTTCCCGGACCTTATCCTGCCGTGAAGATGGCGCTGAAGTATCAGCAGCGTCCAAAGGTGGCTCCGGAATTCATTCCGCGCACCATCGACGGGAAAGCGGAGGAACGCCTGAATGCCGCGCTGGCTGCACGTGAACATGAATCCCGCAGCATCGCCATGCTCTTTGAACCGGATGCAGACGTTATCGCGCCAGAGGGCGGTGCGGAGAATGCTGGCCAGCCACAGCAGCCACAGCAGCCACAGCAGCCGGCCCCCCGAGCTGCGGGCACGACATCCGC
>JZSA01007326.1:0-80871 GCA_000956155.1 Cotesia vestalis
GCAGTGAAAGCGGTGAAGTGGTGGATATGGCGGCATGGGAAGCGTGGCAGGCGGAGCAGGACGAACTGTCTCCTCAGGAGAGGCAGCGTCGTGAAGAAGTGAACATCAACGTTCACCGGGCGCCTGAAAAGGATCTTGAGCCGGGAGGATACATCTGATGATGAGCATCGGATCGGTAAAATCCGCCGGCAGTGCGGGCAATTATTACACCGACAAGGACAACTACTACGTTATCGGCAGTATGGGCGAGCGCTGGGCCGGAAAAGGGGCTGAAGCGCTGGGGCTCAGCGGCGGGGTGGACCAGAAGGTCTTTACGAAGGTTCTGGAGGGACGCCTGCCGGACGGCAGCGACCTCAGCCGGACTCAGGACGGGGCGAACAAACACCGTCCGGGCTACGACTTCACCTTCTCTGCACCCAAAAGTGTCTCCGTGATGGCCATGCTGGGAGGCGACAAGCGTCTTATTGAGGCACACAACCGCGCGGTGGAGACCGCCATTAAGCAGATAGAGGCAATGGCCTCCACGCGGGTTATGACGGAGGGCAGGAGCGAGACGCAGCTGACCGGCAACCTGGTGATGGCGCTGTTTAACCACGATACCAGCCGCGACCAGGAGCCGCAGCTGCACACCCACGCGGTGGTGGCCAATGCCACTCAGCATGGCGATGAGTGGCGAACGCTCAGCAGCGACAAAGTGGGTAAAACCGGGTTTATTGAGAATATCTACGCCAACCAGATTGCCTTTGGCCGCCTGTATCGTGCCGCGCTGAAGGATGACGTCGCGGCGATGGGCTATGAGACTGAGACGGTCGGCAAACACGGCATGTGGGAGCTGAAGGGCGTACCGACGGAGCCGTATTCCAGCCGCAGCAGGACCATCAGCGAGGCGGTCGGGGATGACGCGTCCCTGAAGTCCCGCGACGTGGCGGCGCTCGATACCCGCCAGTCGAAGCAGAAGGTTGACCCCGAACAGCGCATGGCCGAGTGGATGCAGACCCTGAAAGAGACGGGGTTTGACATTAAAGCCTACCGTGAGGCGGCAGACCTGCGGGTTGTGCAGGGGAATATTCCCGCAACGACGCCTGAAGCCATTGATATTAACAGCAGCGTCGGGCAGGCCATCGCGATGCTGAGCGACCGGCGGGCGCGGTTCACGTATTCCGAACTGCTGGCCACCACCCTCGGGCAGCTGCCCGCGCGGTCGGGCATGGTGGAGATGGCGCGTGACGGCATCGATGCGGCGATAAAAAATGAGCAGCTCATCCCGCTGGATAAAGAGAAGGGGCTGTTTACCTCGAACATCCACGTGCTGGACGAGCTGTCGGTGTCGGCGATGACCCGCGATTTACAGCGGACGGGGCAGGCTGACATTTTTCCGGATAAAAGCGTGCCCCGCAGCCGGTCATACAGCGATGCCGTTAGCGTTCTGGCCCAGGACCGTCCGCCCGTGGCGATCATTTCGGGTCAGGGCGGGGCGGCCGGCCAGCGTGAGCGCGTGGCGGAACTGACGATGATGGCGCGCGAACAGGGGCGTGACGTGCAGATTATCGCCGCCGACAGGCGCTCGCGCAGCGCCCTTATGCAGGATGAGCGCCTCAGCGGCGAGCATATCACTGACAGGCGGGAGCTGACGGAGGGCATGACCTTTACGCCCGGCAGCACGCTGATTGTGGACCAGGGGGAGAAGCTGACCCTGAAAGAAACGCTCACGCTGCTCGACGGCGCGCTGCGCCATAACGTCCAGCTGCTGATTGCCGATAGCGGCCAGCGCACCGGGACCGGCAGCGCCCTGACCGTCATGAAGGAGGCGGGAGTGAGCACGCTCGCGTGGCAGGGCGGTGAGAAGACGCAGGTCTCGGTTATCAGCGAGCCTGACCGGCGGCAGCGGTATGACCGCCTGGCCGCTGACTTTGCCCGAAGCGTCCGCGCAGGTGAACACAGCGTGGCGCAGGTCACCGGTCCGCGCGAGCAGGCCGTGCTCGCAGGCGTAGTCCGCGAGGCGCTTAAGGCGGAAAAGGTGCTGGGCGAGCGGGAGGTCAGTATCACTACGCTGGAGCCGGTCTGGCTCGACAGCCGCCATCAGCAGGTGCGCGACCACTACCGGGAGGGGATGGTCATGGAGCGCTGGAATGCCGAAGCACGCAGCCGGGAACGCTTTGTCATTGACCGCGTGACGGGCCGCAACAACAGCCTGACGCTGCGCAACGCCCAGGGTGAGACGCGGGTGACCCGCCTGTCTGAACTCAACAGCAGCTGGTCGCTGTACCGCACCGGCACGCTGCAGGTGGCCGAAGGCGACCGTCTGGCAGTGCTGGGTCAGGCGCAGGGGACGCGGCTCAGGGGAGGCGATACGGTGACCGTTAAGGCGCTCGGGGAGGCGGGGCTCGTCGTCAGCCTGCCGGGGCGTAAGGCTGACGTGGTCCTGCCCGCCGGCGACAGCCCGTTTACCGCCGCGAAGGTGGGGCAGGGCTGGGTGGAGTCGCCGGGCCGCTCGGTGAGCGACAGCGCCACGGTCTTTGCCTCGCTGTCGCAGCGCGAGCTGGATAACACCACGCTGAACAAACTGGCGCTCAGCGGCAGGGCGGTGCAGCTCTATTCCGCGCAGACGGCGCAGAAAACGACGGAGAAGCTGTCGCGTCAGTCTGCCTGGAGCGTCGTGTCTGAACAGATTAAGGATGCGGCGGGGCATGGCAGGCTCGATGATGCCCTGGCGCACCAGAAGGCCGGGCTGCACACGCCGGAGCAGCAGGCCATCCACCTGGCCATTCCGGTGCTGGAGGGGAACGGCCTGGCGTTCACGAAGCCGCAGCTGATGGCCGCCGCGAAAGAATTTGAGCAGGACAGCCTCAGCCTGCAGGTCATCGAAAAGGAGGCGGACCGGCAGATACGCAGCGGCGCCCTGCTGTCGGTGCCGGTATCGCCTGGAAACGGCCTGCAGCTGCTGGTCTCACGCCAGTCGTACAACGCAGAAAAAAGCATTATCCGCCACGTCCTTGAGGGAAAGGAGGCCGTCACCCCGCTGATGGATAAGGTTCCGGACGCGCAGCTGGCGGGCCTGACCGACGGGCAGCGGAACGCCACGCGCATGATACTTGAATCCCCCGACCGCTTTACCCTGGTGCAGGGCTACGCGGGCGTGGGTAAGACCACTCAGTTCCGGGCGGTCATGTCGGCCATCGGCACGCTGCCGGAACGGGAACAGCCGCGCGTTATCGGCGTGGCCCCCACCCACCGGGCGGTGAGCGAGATGCGCGATGCGGGCGTGCCCGAAACGCAGACGCTGGCGGCCTTTATTCACGACACGCAGCAGCAGCTGCGCGGCGGCGAACGACCGGACTTCAGCAACGTCCTGTTTCTCGTGGATGAAAGCTCAATGGTCGGTAACGCCGACATGGCGAAGGCGTACAGCCTGATTGCCGGGGGCGGGGGACGCGCGGTCTCCAGCGGCGATACCGACCAGCTGCAGTCCATTGCCCCGGGCCAGCCCTTCCGCCTGCTGCAGAAGCGCAGCGCCATTGACGTGGCGGTGATGCAGGAGATTGTCCGCCAGACGCCGGAGCTTAAACCTGCCGTCTACAGCCTGATTAACCGCGATATCGGCAGCGCCCTGACGACCATTGAGCGCGTGGCACCGGCACAGGTGCCGCGCAGGGCGGATGCCTGGCAGCCGGACAACTCCGTCATGGAGTTCAGCCGCGAACGGGAGGAGGCCATCGCGAAAGCCGTGGCGGCCGGCGACCTGATGCCCGGCGGGCAGCCCGCGACGCTGCTGGAGGCCATCGTGAAGGACTACACTGGGCGCACGCCAGAGGCGCAGGCGCAGACCATCGTTATCACCGCCCTGAACGCCGACCGCCGCCAGGTGAACGCCATGATTCATGACGCCCGTCAGGATGCCGGCGAGGTGGGCGAAAAAGAGGTCACGCTGCCGGTCCTTACGCCAGCCAATATCCGCGACGGCGAGCTGCGGCGCATGACAACGTGGGAGGCGTCCCGCGACAGCCTGGTCCTGCTGGACAGCACCTATTACAGCATTGAGGCGCTGGACGGGGAGGCGCACCTGGTGACGCTGAAGGATGCGCAGGGCAATACCCGCAGCCTGTCGCCCGCGCAGGCGGCGACAGAGGGCGTCACGCTCTACCGTCAGGACACCATTACCGTGTCGGAAGGCGACCGGATGCGCTTTTCGAAAAGCGACAACGAGCGGGGCTTCGTGGCCAACAGCGTCTGGTCGGTCAGTGAGATAAAAGGTGACAGCGTCACGCTGTCGGACGGGAAACAGACCCGTACGCTCACGCCGTCAGCCGGGCAGGCAGAGCAGCACATCGACCTGGCCTATGCCGTTACCGTTGAAGGCTCACAGGGGGCGAGCGAACCCTTCTCCATCTCCCTGCAGGGTACGGACGGCGGACGTAAGCGGATGGTGAGCTTCGAGTCGGCCTACGTGGCGCTGAGCCGCATGAAGCAGCACGCGCAGGTCTATACCGACAACCGGGATAAGTGGGTGGCCGCGATGGAAAAATCGCAGGCGAAAAGTACGGCGCATGACATTCTGGAGCCGCGCGGCGACCGCGCCGTCGCGAATGCCGCCCGCCTGACGGCGACGGCAAAAGCGCTGGGTGAGGTGCCTGCCGGTCGCGCTGCGCTGCGCCAGGCCGGGCTGCAGCCCGAGGGCTCGATGGCGAAATTTATTTCGCCGGGGCGGAAATACCCGCAGCCGCACGTGGCGCTGCCCGCTTTTGACCGCAACGGCAGGCAGGCGGGCGTCTGGCTGAGTGCCCTGACGTCCGGAGACGGGCAGCTTAAGGGGCTCGCTGGTGAAGGCCGGGTGATGGGCAGCGGGGACGCGGTGTTTGCGGGCCTGCAGGCCAGCCGTAACGGCGAGTCGCTGCTGGCGCGGGATATGGAAGAGGGCGTGCGGCTGGCGCGGGAGAATCCGCAGAGCGGCGTGGTGGTACGGCTCGCAGGTGAGGCGAGGCCGTGGAACCCCGGCGCCATTACCGGCGGTCGGGTCTGGGCCGACGGCCTGCCCGACGGCACCGGTACGCAGCCCGCAGAAACGGTGCCGCCGGAGGTGCTGGCACAGCAGGCCCGGGAGGCTGAGGTGCAGCGGGAGCTGGATAAACGGGCTGAAGAGGCGGTCCGCGAGATGGCCCGCAGCGGCGACGGTCCGGCCGGAGGGGCTGACGTCGCCGTCCGGGATGTGGTGCGGGATATGGAGCGGATAAAAGAAACGCCGGCATCTCCCCTCACGCTGCCGGATGCGCCGGAAGAACGCCGCCGGGATGAGGCGGTGTCTCAGGTGGTGCGCGAGAACGTGCAGCGGGACCGCCTGCAGCAGATGGAGCGCGAAACGGTGCGAGACCTTGAGCGTGAGAAAACTCTGGGGGGAGACTGACATGCGCGCTGAAAACCATCCGCTTTTCCCCCTTGTGGTGGTGGCCGACTGCTGGCTGCAGCGTCTGCTTGTGTGGACGCCGGGGCAGACCGACCTTATCAAGACCGTGGCGCTGCTGCTGATGGTGGCCGACCACATCAGCATGCTGTGCGGACTGGATAATGACTGGCTGCGTCTTGCTGGTCGGGGAGCGTTTCCGCTCTTTGGCCTGGTCTGGGCCATGAACCTCGCCCGCCATCCGCAGATTCAGCAGCGCGCCCTGAACCGGCTCTGGATATGGGCCGGGGTGGCGCAGGGCGGCTGGATACTGGCCGGGCTGCGCCCGGACCTGGGCAATATCCTGTTTGCCTTTGTGGTCAGCGGACAGGCGCTGGCGCTGATGCAGCGGCACGGGCCGCGCGCGTGGCCGCTGTCCCTGATGCTGGTTCTGGCCTGGCTGCCGTTTTCGGCGGGAAGCTACGGGCTGGCGGGGGTAGTGATGCTGATGCTGGCCTGCGGCGTCTGTATGACGGGCCGGCGCACCACGCGCACGGGGCTGGCGCTGTGTCTGGCACTGGCGATACTCGCGCTGAATGCCGCGGACAGCCCCGCCTTTGCCATCGCGGGTCTGGTAATACCCGGCGTTACGCTGACGGTGCTGAGTCGGACCTGTTGCCGCATGCCGAGGTTCTGGCCGCGCGAATTTTTCCCGCTGTTCTACGCGGTGCACCTGGCCGTCATCGGACTGATGGTGATGTGATATCTGCCGTGTCAGAATAGGGTCAGTCAGGGGAATACACGTGAAACAGATTTATCCGGAGGCAGGATGAAAGAGCAGGGGCGCCCCACGCTGACGCTGCGCCGCAAAGCGGAGCCAGAAGGTCAGCGTGCCGTAAACAACAGTGAACCGGACGGTGCGGGACCGGGCCGGGTCACGCGTAAAAAGACCGTGGTGGTGAACACGACGCCTGCCTGGAAGGTCAGGAAGCAGGCGGTGGATGAGAGCGCGAAAAAGGCGCAGGCGGACGAGAAGGCCGCCCGAAAAGCAGAGAAAGCCCGGCTGTGGGCAGAGCGCCAGGCGCAGGAGCGGGAGGCCATGCGGGCGGCCAGGCGCAAACCTGCCCCGGAACCGGTGTACCGGAAGGTCATGCCGCTTGCGGACGCACTCGCGCTCCTTGAACGTTGCTGGCCGGCCCTGGTGACGGACGGCCAGCCGCAGCTCCTGGCGGTCAACATCCGGGAGGCGATGGTAAATGACATTCGCCAGCGCGGGCTGGAGGTTTCCATGAAGACGCTTAAACGCTGCCTTGCCGCAGTCACCCGCTCGGATGCGTATCTGGGCGCCATGACGGTGGGCGCGTGGCGTAAAAACCTTGCCGGTCAACCGGTCGCACCGGTGAGCGAGGAGGAGGCGGCGTATGCCGTGGAGCGCAGGGCTCAGGAGCACGCTAAACGACAGCGCAGGGCGGTCAGAAGCGTCGCCACCCGTGCACGGAACGAACTGATAACAACCGAGAAGAGAAAAACACAGGATGAACATGAATAAAACCCTTTCAGCCATGCTTGCCGCCGGCCTTCTGGTCTCCGGCCTGGCGGGGGCGGCAGAGAAACCTGCCGTTGCCTTTACCCCGGAGCAGGAAGCCCGCATTGGTGAAATCGCGAAAGACTACCTGCTGGCCCATCCGGAGGTGCTGGTTGAGGTCAGCCAGAAGCTGCAGGCCCAACAGCAGGAGAAGCAGCAGCAGGCGATGACGGCCGCCGTGGTTCAGAATCAGGCAGCGCTGCTGAACGATAAAGGCACGCCGTCATATGGGCCGGCCGACGCAAAAGTCACTGTCGTCGAGTTTTTCGATTACCAGTGCATCTACTGTGCCCGCCTGGCGCCGGAGCTGGAGAAGGTAATAAAAGCAAACCCGAACGTGCGCTTTGTGTTCAAGGAATTCCCGATATTTGGCCAGCGCTGGCCGGCGTCGCTCAGTGCGGCGAAAACCGGGCTCCAGGTCTGGAAGCAGAAGGGGGCTGATGCTTACCTTAACTATCACAACGCGATTTACGCCACCGGTCACAACGAGGGTAAGCTGACCGATGCTGATATCAGCGCGGCCGCAAAAGCCGTGAAGTTCGATGCGAAAACAACCCCTGACGTTCAGGAGACCCTGGATGGCATAAACACACTCGCGCAGCAGCTGGGCTTCAGCGGTACCCCGGCCCTGGTGGTTCTCCCGTCAGCCGGCGCCAGTGCTGATAACGTGACGGTTATCCCTGGATACACCAGCGCGGAGGCCCTGCAGCAGGCCATCAGTCATGCTGCCGGTCAGTCCGGGGAGTAACTGGCGTATGCGCGTACCTGAAAATGTTATTCTTACCGCCCTGAGCAGGGGCGGCTGCATCCGGACGTTCTGGCGTGCTTCTGCGTCAACGGCGGGCCAGCAGATACCCCGTATTCCTGACGGCTACACGCTGGTTTCTGCCGATGAGCGGGATGAAACTATCCTGAATCATACAGACTTCCTGTCGGTAGCCGACCGCCTGACGGAGGCTGAAAAGTGGGAGCGGGTTGTCGGACCCGTGCTCTTTGGCGGCAGCACCTGGAAACTGCGCGCACCCCTGACGGACTGACGCTCCCGATATGACGGGTGCCCGCTCGGCACCCGGAATTAAATACCCTGCTTTAATTTCTGATTCAGTGCTGACCAGTAATATTCGGTCCGGCATGTTTTATCTATGGCCTGGGTTTTTGTTTAAATAATTCATGAGCGCGAAGAAGAATGTGCATCTTTAGCAAGCATTAAATATGTAAGGTGAGGAAAATATGTCAGAAAATAATTTAACCTGCCGTGATGAAAATACGGAGGCTGTAAAAGTTATTAAGGAAACGGTTAAAGACCTGGTGGGGAGGGGTATTATTCACTCCCGTGATGATATTATCCGGCATCTTTGCAGTGCGAGTTTTGATATCACCGGGGTGACGGAGGACAGTATTACGGTTTGCGCGCCGGATGAACCGGACAATACCGTCACCCTGAGTGGCTGGCTGTTCTCTGAGAGGTTCCGGACGGGGCAGGATAAACGTTACTCAGGTGATGGCGGGCCGTTAACCGATAGCGTGCGAAGCGAAGGGAGCGTGGGTTCATGAATGCCGGTGTGGTGGTATTTATCGTTTCGTTGCTGGCACTGATTTTATTGCTCTCCTGCGTGCTGAAGCAGAAACGGCCGCAGGCACCGCTTATCAGGCGGCTGAGAGAGGCTGGCGTCAGGGTGGGCGATACAGAGCAACTGATGGCGGGCGGCGTGTTCTGGGAGCGGCAGGCACAGCTGATGACCGACCGTGAGGTTCACTTTATGCAGGGGTTGTTCCGGGCGGTGGACATGAGGCGGTGGTATCTGTGCCCGCAGGTCAGGGTGGCCGATATTGTGCAGATAACGCCGCGCGTCAGGGGCCGGAGCCGGACGTGGTGGAAGCTTTTTCATATGGCGGCCCAGTGGCACTGCGACGTGGTTATCGTTGACCGCAGGACGTTTCGCGTTGTGGCGGCCGTGGAGCTGGACGATGCGTCCCACCTGAAGAAAAGCCGCTGCCGGCGTGACATCCTGCTGGATGAGGTCATGCGCCAGGCGGGCATGCCGCTGCTGCGAAGCCGTGATGCCCGGGAGCTGCAGAGGATGATACGGGACTTTCTGACGGCACTTGAGGCCGAGTCCGGGGTGTCAGATGCCATCACTCAACCAAAAGCGGGTTAAGTTATTTAGCGCAATGCAGTATTAATTCATTCTCCATCTGACCCGGTGCAGAATAAAACTCACTCCTTAATGAGAGATGACCGCGTTAATTAAAGTTTCCGATAAATAACGTTAATTCACGGGAAATAATGCCATTCCTGGTTTTTCTGTATATTGATTGTTCCGGGGATTCAATGTGGGCTTTATGTCTGAACTTAAAGGTTAAACTTAAAAGGTGAACTATGCGGATTTATAAATATACCGGGCTGGCATTTGTCTGCTGCCTGATTTATCTGTTTGCTTATCTGGCAATAAATAACGTTCAGTCGGAGGGGGCCAGCCTGAAAACATGTGCGCTGATAACAATGCCGTTATTTATCTGGATGGTTTATCAGCGCATTACTGCGATGAGTGAAAAAGCGCGTGCCCGTGAAAGCGATGAGGTCATTTTCATGAGAATGATGGAGCAGATACATCATTACGAAGAGCTGGAGCGCGTGGCCGGTGGCGTGCGGCTCATGAAAGGTATTCTTGAGTGTCGTGAGGTGGCTCAGGCGATAAGGCGCCCGGAGTCCGAAGACGCATCCCTGACGCTAAGCCGGCTGGCGTACATTGAGCACCTGCTGAATGTCCTGGCACCGGGGCTGTGCCGGAGGATGTCGGAAGGTGAGCGCCAGAGATGGATGCAGATGATGAACGAACCGGCGCCCGGTGAAGACACGGCAGGTGAATGCCACACCGAAACGCCCGTCAGTCAGTCCGTGCCGGGGGAGGTCAGAGGATGATTGTGCCTGTTACCGCAGAGCGTGATGAGCAGGGGTACTGGTCGCATCCGGCGTATGCCCGCAGTGGCTGCGAAACCGCGGCGGAGTTCAGCTACTGGCTGAGGACCCACGGGCTGCAGTGCTTTGTAATGACCATGCGCGATGAGGCTCCTGAGGTTTTTGCTGCCGGATTTACCGATGAAGCGCCGGACGCACGGGGCTGGATACCCGAACCGCCGGATGATGACGGCTGGTTTCTGGGCTCAGTCCATGATACCGACGACGGGCCTGTCTGCTACTGGTTCCGTTATACCAGAACGTCCTGACGCCTCCGCTCTGCGTCGTTGTCCAACCCCGGAACCGGGGCAAAGCGAGTTTTCCCCGCTCCCGGCGTTTCTTAATCAATTCTGTGAAGGAAATCCTATGGCATGTTTTGAGTGCAGCAGCAGTGCAATGGTTATCAACCAGCTCGTTCCCTGGATAACTGTCGGCATTTTTGTGGCCAGCGTGGCGCTGTTTCGTCAGCTCCTGAAACGCGATCGGCGGGCGTGGACGTCACTGGTTGCTGCTGTGGTTCTGATGGAAGAGCTGACCCTGAGCCTCTGGCTGCTGATCAATGACGTACAGATACTCTCCCCGCACTTTATGGACGGTATGTAATGAGGATAGCTATGGCAGTTCGCAGCAAAGCAAATACCTGCAGATGGTTGGTGGCAGGGCTGCTCGGTCTGGCCCTTTATGCACCCGCACCGGCAGCGTATGCCGCCAGCATCGAGACGGGTTTTTCTCCGGAAGGAACGGCACTGCAGCTGGTCCTTAAGACTATTGAGTCAGCACAGCACGAAATTCGGCTGATGGGCTACTCATTTACGTCTCCTGAGGTGGTTAGCGCACTTGTCAGAGCAAAACACCGGGGTGTGGATGTGAAGATAGTGCTCGATGAGAAAGGGAACCGGAACAAAACCAGCCAGTCGGCGATGAATGTTGTGGTTAATGCCGGTATTCCGCTGCGTACTAACGGCCACTACGCCATCATGCACGATAAAGTCATTATTGTTGATAATCATACGGTTGAGTCAGGCAGCTTTAATCGAGCTGGCCGTGTCCGGTCTGGTATGCCTTTCGCTGAGCTGTATTCAGCCCGCAGCAGCAGCTCCCTCCGTTCAGGTCGGCTTTTCACCTGAAGGCAGCGCGTTGCAGCTGGTCCTTAAGACTATTGAGTCAGCACAGCACGAAATTCGGCTGATGGGCTACTCATTTACGTCTCCTGAGGTGGTTAGCGCACTTGTCAGAGCAAAACACCGGGGTGTGGATGTGAAGATAGTGCTCGATGAGAAAGGGAACCGGAACAAAACCAGCCAGTCGGCGATGAATGTTGTGGTTAATGCCGGTATTCCGCTGCGTACTAACGGCCACTACGCCATCATGCACGATAAAGTCATTATTGTTGATAATCATACGGTTGAGTCAGGCAGCTTTAATATGACCCGCTCTGCGGCCTCGAGAAATAGCGAGAATGTGCTGGTGATTAAGGACGTGCCGGAAGTGGCGCAAGCCTACCTTCAGCACTGGCAGTCGCGCTGGGACGGGGGAACGGAGTGGCATTCTTCATACCAATCAGCATCGTAATGTGATCTGCAATCTACATCCATTCAGGTGAGTCATGCGCCAACATGGCTCACACTTTCGCGTAAAGTTAAGTCGCTGATTTCACGAATCTGTAGTATCCTCTGCGAAACGATCCTTGCTTGATCCTTGAGGAGGCAAATATGTCGCAGGTCGGAAATGCAGTAACTTCCTCATCGAAAGAAAAGAGGCCTTATCGAAAAGGGCAACCATTGTCATCCGGTGAACGCAAACAGCGTTCGGTATCCCGTAAAAAGGATACGCATAAAGCTGTTACGGTATTCATTCAGAATGCTAATAAGCACACGCTTGATACTCTTTGCTCCGAGTACGGTATGACTCAGGCTGAGTTATTTGAGTTCCTCCTTGAACAGGAAGAACTGCGTAAACTAAAAAAGTAACAAGTCACATTTGTTGCTTAAGAAGTACCTCAGTGCTAGATTACTGATCGTCTGATGTATTTCATGGCTGGCCACGCCGCAAGGTGGCAGGGAACTGGTTCTGATGAGGTGTCTACCCGGAACCAGAAAAGACGAAACCCCGATAATCTTTCTATGTTTGGCGACGAAGAAGATTACCGGGGCTCTAACTAAACCGTACAGAAGCTGTTGCTCTGTACGGGGAGTATATGTGCATGCTCAGAAAACTGCAATACCTTCTGTGCTCAGTACTCTTTCCGTGCAACATAAGCGCAGGAAGGTGTGGCTGACGTTCAGACCCTGTTCTCCCATTACCGTCAGGTCAAAAACCCGAACCCGGCATTCACGCCGCGTGAAGGGAAAAAGACACTGCCGTTCTGTCGTAAGCTGATGGCGAAAGCCGAAGGCTTCACGTCCCGTTTTGATTTTTCCGTCCACGTGGCCTTCGTGCGATCGCTGGGTAAGCGTCACCGCATGCCGCCGGTGCTGCGCCGCCGTGCTATCGATGCGCTTCTGCAGGGGCTGTGCTTCCACGCTGGCCAACCGTGTCCAGCGTTCAATAACCAACCTGGCGATTGAATGCGGGTTGGCCACAGAGTCGAAAAACGGCAATCTGTCCATCACCCGCGCCACACGGGCGCTGAAATTTATGGCGGAGCTGGGGCTGATTACCTACCAGACCGAATATGACCCTCAGATTGGCTGTAATATCCCGACTGATATTACCTTCACGCCGGCACTGTTCTCGGCGCTCGATGTCTCTGACGTGGCCGTTGTGGCTGCACGCCGCAGCCGCGTTGAATGGGAAAATCAGCAGCGTAAAAAGCAGAGTCTGAAGCCGCTGGAGATGGACGAACTTATAGCGAAGTCCTGGCGGTTTGTGCGCGAACGCTTTCGCAGCTACCAGTCCGAACGTAAACAGCACGGCCTGAAACGTGCCCGTGCACGTCGTGACGCGGACAGAACCCGTAAGGATATTGTGACCCTGGTGAAGCAACAGCTGACGCGGGAATACGCCAGCGGGCGATTCACCGGCGGTCTTGATGCCATGAAGCGGGAGCTGGAGCGGCGCGTGAAAGAGCGCATGCTGATGTCGCGTGGTAACAACTACACGCGGCTGGCCACCGTCCCCATATAACCCTTCCAGAGTGAAAAATCCGGTTAGCGCCGGAGGATTTCGTACGTCTGTTGCCCGCCGTTGCACATTATCTGAGCGAGCCGGTGAGGCTTTCCACCTGAACCCGTATCTTTGTGCCACCGTAATGGCCTGAAATCTCATCACCGGCATCATTTTCTGTCGCTGAATTTACTTCCCCACACATAACTGCAAGGGACCTTTCCATAAGGTTACAACCGTTATGCTCACAGAGCGCCAGCCGACCAGATTTCAAAGTGCGTGGTTTCCTTTAAAAACCTGCTCTGTACTTCTTTTAAATATCTTTTATTTAATTCATATAAATATATAACCTGTTCGTCGCCTGACCTGTGGACAGGCTCCTGAACATGCCCGCCCTTGCAGCGGACTCACGTCCGCGCCGGTTCGGAGACTGCATAGGTTGGTCCCGTCGCTTCGCAACGGGCGCTGTCGCGAGAATATAGTTACAACATACAAAACAATCAGAACGGCAGACCGTGCACAACGGCAACACCTGAGCTGGGACCCACCACTGAAAAGCGAGGCCGCCCCGGGCCGAAGGCCCGGAACAACGTCGCTTTTAATGATGGATGTTGTAACTAGCTTTTGAGCCGCTTTAAGTAGTACAGCTGGGATTTTCTCGTACACGCCCGTAAGCGGCCCTGACGGCCCGCTAACGCGGAGATACGCCCCGACTGCGGCTACGCCTTGTCGTGACCACTCCGACGGCGCACAGATGCTTCTACATCGCGATTAGCGGGTTAAGGCTTTGCAGGGAAGGGGGGGTTGATAGCGATCCTCTATAAATCAGCCGGCTGCGCCGGGCTACGGCGCCACTAACCAGAAGAGCCACATTCAGCTCCAGCTGGCGCCTTCATGCGCCGCTGGCGCATCCAGGAATGCCTGCGCGCTGCTCGGCATTCTCTATTCTGAATCCAACACCTGCTATAGGGGAGGACGATGACTCGTGACGTTGATGTACACCATGTGAGGATTAAACGAACAATATTCAGTAGAAATAATCAAACATACTGAATAATATATGGATTTTATAAATTGCTTAGTTTATCTCTTTGTACAATGCAAAAGGTTCGTAGCCCATGGAAAAGGAAAGTAAACAATTTGCCGTACTGATTGATGCGGATAATGCTCAGGCATCAGTCCTTGAGTCCATCCTTAATGAAATTTCCCTCATGGGAGATGCAACCGTCAAAAGGATTTACGGCGATTTTACCAACCCACAGAGCTCATGCTGGAAACATCTTCTTCAGAAAAATGCTATAAAACCGATACAGCAGTTCGCATATACAACTGGTAAAAATGCCACTGACAGTATGCTTATTATTGATGCAATGGATCTGTTGTATACTCAGGCATTTGATGGCTTTTGTCTCGTTTCCAGTGACAGTGACTTTACTGGTTTGGCCATTCGAATCAGAGAAGCAGGTCTTGAGGTTATCGGTTTTGGTGAAAAGAAAACACCTCAGGCATTCAGGAGCGCATGTAATAAATTTATTACCACTGAAGTTTATCGTGAAGAAAGAGATAGTGCAGCTCAACCTGAACAGGCCGGGATTCGAACAGAAGAAGAAAGTTACAGCATGCTGACTGAAATTATTGAAAGTTTTGCTGAACAAGAATGGGTTCATCTCGGACAACTTGGAGATATCATGAATAAACGAAATCCTGATTTTGATGCCAGGAATTATGGATATCGTAACTTGTCAGCGATGTTACAAAGCAAACAAGATACATTCGAATTGGTCAGAGGCAATAATATAGGCATGTCTCATAATCTGCCCTATGTGCGGCTGAAGTCTTAATCAGGCTGAGAGTATCTTTGTGACATTAACTATAAAATCAGGTCATCTGGCATGGTGCGCCCTGGTGGCGCTTGCGCTGGCCAGACAGAACGGAGATGTGCTGTCACCGGCACAGGAAAATCTCTTTCTTACCCGCTGGCTGGCGACTGCGCTGAAGCAACGGCGTTTTTCGCGTGATGTTGCCCCCGATATCGAGTGGCTTCTGAAACAGGGACGCCAGCTGGGCGTCAGCGCGAAGCTGGCCAGCAAGCTGAATTATCTCTGGCGCTCCTGCACCGGCGAACTGTCTGAGCAGAACGACCTGTTCCGGCTGACGTATGCCCTGGAGACAGCGAAGGACATGCACTGGAACTACCGCCTGTTGGGCGATCGGGAATGGTCCGGTCGGTATGCCGTGGCTTTGAATACCAACGTCAACGGCATTTATCTTTCACGGAGCAACCTAGATGTAGCTTTTGACGATAATGGCAGACAGACAAATCCGCTGATAGCGCGTCTGACGGGGAACGTGGCGGGGCTGACGAAACTGTTTAGTCGCTGTGGCTGGAACGTTGAAACTTGCCCCGAATGCCCCATGCTTTTTAAAATGCTAACTTCACATCTTTCCGGGTTAGATAACTGAATCCCCATGATCATCCTGAAGGATGTTTAATCATGTAAAGGTTTTACTACCCGTTAGTGCATGCATCCACACTAACGGGTTACTCACAGTTTCAGTTTCTGGATAATAAAACATAGTTAATATTTTTATTTCCAACTGTATGATCGAGAAAACTTATACCTTTCTAATAATTTAAGGAAGAAAATCTGAATCAAGAATAGTATTTAAATAATCTCTGAAACGTACCTGTATCATTTTTCGAGCATCAGTTAGGTTAACTCCCCCGGTATCAAATGATTCAAGAATCTGTTCAAGGGTTTCTATGCATTGTTCGTAACTCATATCTTTTCTCACACTGCTCATGTATATTATGTAAAAGATCTTTTGTTCAATTTTTTGAATGCTATCAGTTGAAGATGCATATGCCTTTTTGATATCGAAGTAGCGCTCTATGATTTCTGGAGCTTGAGAAATATTGAATTTTCTTTCATCAAAAATTTCATCGTAATACTTACCGAAAATGTGCTGCTTTTGATTTGACGACTTTTCAGGATTGCCCTGCAGAGCAAATAATATTTGGCCGAACTGTTCCATGCTAATTTTATAGCGGTAATCTTTTTTATCGTCAATGCCAGTGTCACCATTTTTTCTTGAGTATATTATTCCGTGCTCATCGAGTAACTGTTCAAGCTGAATTTGCAGCGTACTTAGTGATTTCAGGTCAACATTTGATATGGAATTCTGGCTGTTTGTATACTCTGCGATTTTATTGGCGGTTTCGCTACTGGATGCATTGAATATCCTAACAAGTATTTCACTCTCGGAAAGATAATCCGTAATATGAGATTTATCTGCGGCATTGAAATCATGAAGTGTTCTCAGAGTCTGCCCCCCGTTTAGTACCTGCACACCGGTTAGGCTTATACGAACTTTACGGTTTCCGTTAACTGGATGCGCTTTGATATCTTCAGCAACAATTGTTAATCCATTGTTATACATGAAAAATTTACCAGGCTCTTCTCGCAATGTTTTAGCAATGGCGGCATTGTATCGCGATCGTTGAACCAATCCCCGGACATTATCAAAGAGCACCCCAAAGTCGATTTTTTCATAAGCAAGCTGGTCTATGTTCTCACAGTTATGATCCTGTCTCAAATCAGCGTTCCTGCACGTCATTCTGATAACATCTGCAGCATTCAACCTGACAACATATGATTTTGATGTTGAAATGGAATTTTCTGAGTAAGACATTAAAGCATCATTATCTATTATCAGTTCGGCATTTATTGGCGCAGGACGTATAGACATCATACTTGCGATTTGGGGCATGCAAACTGAAATAACTTCCATGTCATAGAAGGTTTTCAGCTGTTGAATGGCACTTTCGTCGTGTTCTATCGGTACCGCCTCATTGCTGATCATATAGAGGGATAATTTCCATACTTCGTTACCGTTTAGTTTTTCATTCGCAGAATTAACACAGTCCCGAAGTTTACCTTCTAGGCCGTTTGTGCTGTCATTCATGATGCAATTCACCAGTTTGGTTGACACAAATGCATCATTGAAGCTTTGTTTCTGCTCAGGCTTATAGTTTTCACGAAACTTAAAATTAAATAACTTTATCTCTTTCGCATCTTCATCTATATAGAACGCGTCTATTCCATGGTCTTCATAGCGCAGTCCTGAAATGTGAGTGTTGTATTCAGTATCGGTAATGAAGTCGCTGATGATATCAATATCCTTTTCATTGCACAGGGATTCCAGCATAAATAAGTAAAATCCAATGCGCTGCTGAAGCTTTGTATCATTAACAGGTTGTGCAAAGTTATTAGTTTTACTGAATAGATCGAAATATTTCTGACATTTAATATTAAGTAATTTAAAATCATTGATACTTACATAAGACATGCGAGTTTCCTTCGGCCAAGGATGTTTACTATGTATTATGCCTGATAAGCCTTATCATTGTCTCTGCCATTTGAGGTCTTTTGAATCTAGAAAATGGTGTTTTTGTAATCGGATATAGCTTGCTGAATGACGCGATTGGAATACTGTATGCCCAGAATGTCAGCTTGAACGGCATTTATCTTTAATGGTTCAACCTTGATGTAGCTTTTGGCGATAATGACAGACAATCAAATCCGACGATTGTTAGCCTGAGTGACGGGTAATGTGGCAGTCATGGTAAAGCTGATTAATCGCTGCGGCTGGCAGGCAAAGACAGAAGGTGATGTTTCCAGCCCAACCAGTGTACGCTGATGGCCAGACAGGGAGTGCCAGGAAAGGGGGATTAGTGTCGGATCTGCGCCGGGTCGTCTTCCGTCAGACCGGTCATTTTCATGACGGTATTACGGTCAATACCGTTCTGCAGCATGGTACGGGCAATTTTCAGAGTGGCCTGACGCTAACCTTCTGAACGGCCTATTAGCGTGTGCTCCGGTGATTTGCACATGCGCAAATTTTTCAGCCCATAGGAGGCTAATCATCACGGCGATTACGTTCAAACCCCCTACGCCCTCTTGCTGCCCATTCAGCATTGAGTACCACGTAACGCTCCCAGCGTTCACGCAGCTGTGCGAGCTTTAGCGGTAATTCTTTGGTGACAAAGGCTTCCGGTATTTCAAAGTCATCAAGATGCCCTTCCAGGTATGCATGTACGCCTTCCAATACATCAATCAGAGTTATATTGTTACTTTGTTGCCCTTCAAGAAGCGGCCCCTGCCAGCTATGCCAGAAGGCCTGATGGCGCAGACAGCTTTCGTCATTCGCGAGCCACCACAAATCCATAAAGATTCCTCGTGCAACTTTGAACGGCTGTTCATCAAACTGTTCGATGAGAAAGAAATAACATGGGATCTTGAGCGCGTTAATACGCGCAATTTCAATTTCAGCATCACGGCGCAAGGCAATCAGATTGCTAAAGCGCGAGCGCATACAGGCGACAGGGTTCAACACCCTTACCTTTTCATTCATTTCAGGCATGCCGGGGCCGGTTGCTTCTACATAAAACGGGGCGGTATACAGGTAAAGCTTTTCCCCCAGAAAATCAGAACGGTCAAAGCCTCCGGGTCGGTCGATAATATCCACCACATTTGGCTCGTCAGGCGCATCCGGTACGGCAAATAAGCGTCCATCATCCCGTTTGATATCGTGTGTGTCCTGATCGATAAGCATAAACTGTGCAAGGGATGGGGGCTGACCGTCTTTGTTCTCCCACGTCTTAACGTTGAGCGTTTTTGCTATAGCCGCAATATCATCTTTCCGGGCGCTGTAGTCGCAGTCAACAGAAGTGGTGAGACGCTCATCAGGTAATCTGTCGCCGTATTGTGCATGATAATAGGATATCCAGTATTGCACAGCCTGACCGCCAACTGTGATAACGGCATGTTTGAACTGGTCAGCGTTGCAGATCAGCTGCTGATTTAGCAGGTACATCTGCTCATAGGGGGGAATAACGTCTTGAACAGGCATAAAAAAACCATCAGCGAATGATGGTTTATTGTGCCTCAAAGTTCAGGATCAGGCAAAAGCTATAGTATGAGAGAATTTGCTACTGGCTGACTTACTGAAGCGGCTTTTCACGGCAGGTTTGTAACCGGCACGACCACGCAAAACCTGCACCGCTACGGCTTCGTAGCGTTCATGCTGCTTTTGTTTAGCTTGTACGGGAGACATAATTTTGTACCTGACGGTAGTTATAAACAAATAAGTTGCAGTAACTATACGTCACGAATCTACGTCACGCAATAGCGTACTATTGTTGCAACTTCGATGTACTTCCAGATTACAAAATAAGTCCTGATCTCTTAGCAAATGTGGTGGACGGAATTGCCATTCCTTCAGCGGACTGTGCCGGGGTGGATGTCAATTTGGTAACTCCGGGCTGACTGCATCGCCACGCAGGCGCATGATGGTTTGTCGTGAGGTCCCAAACTCGCGGGCAATGGCGCTGATACTGGCACCTGCTTTCAGTTGTTCAAGCGCTGCCTGCCGTTGTTCCTGGTTCAGCGCCGGTGGCCGACCAAACCGTTTGCCTGCTGCCCTGGCCCTTGCCAGGCCGGAATGCGTGCGTTCAATCAGCAGGTCCTTTTCAAACTCAGCCACAGCCGAAATGACCTGCATGGTCATCTTTCCGGCCGCGCTGGTGAGGTCCACTCCACCCAGCGCGAGGCAGTGTACGCGAATACCGGACGCTGCCAGCTGCTCCACGGTCTTTCGCACGTCCATTGCGTCACGGCCCAGGCGATCAAGTTTGGTCACTATCAGCACATCACCATTTTCCATGCGATCAAGTAGTCTAGCAAAACCGGGGCGTTCGCTGGCAGCCACTGATCCGCTGATTTGTTCCTCAATCAGGCGCTGAGGTTTAACTGTAAAACCGGCTGCTTCAATTTCCCGGCGCTGATTTTCAGTGGTCTGTTCCAGTGTGGAGACCCGGCAGTAAGCAAATACTCGTGACATGGCGTAACTTTGTGTACGAAATGGATGTACGAATTATAACGCATGTACGAAACTAATTTCACTAGGTTTTGAACAGGTGCTGTAAGCAGTGTACGAAACCGGTCATTTTTGTACATGCCGTTAATACTGCCAGACAACCACAAAAGCTGTAGCGTACTTTCAAAGCCAAGACATCCCTTCAAATTTTGATATATCGTAAGATTTAGTTGTTTTTACTCATTTGAGTTTTTACTTATTAATCTCTAAAGTGAGTAAATGAGTTTTTGTGTAAATGTGTGTTTTTGCTTTTACTCATTTAACTGAGATGGTAAACTCAAAAACTTAGAAGAGTAATTGAGTAAATACACAAAGGAGTTTTTGAGTATGAAGGTGATTTCTTTTCTTAACCCTAAAGGCGGTTCAGGTAAAACCACGGCAGTAATCAATGTGAGTACTGCAATGGCTCGAGCGGGATACAACATCGCAGTTGTGGATACAGATCCTCAGATGAGCCTGACAACCTGGAGTAAATCTGGGAAGGCTGCATTTGATGTGTTTACAGCCGCTTCTGAAAAAGATGTATATGGCATTAGGAAAGACCTTACTGAATATGATTTTGTCATCGTTGATGGCGCCGGTTCGCTTTCCGTTATTACATCTGCTGCGGTAATGGTCAGCGATCTTGTTATCATTCCGGTTACTCCCAGCCCGCTTGATTTTTCTGCAGCAGGAAGCGTTGTCACTGTCCTTGAAGCGCAGGCATATAGCCGAAAAGTTGAAGCTCGTTTTCTCATTACCCGAAAAATCGAACAGGCAACCATGCTTAGTGTTCTAAAAGAAAGCATCAGGGACACTGGAGTTAAATCGTTCCGCACGGCTATTACCCAGCGTCAGATTTACGTCAAATCGATTCTTGATGGTGACAGCGTGTTCGAGTCTAGTGATGGAGCGGCTAAAGGTGAAATCGAAATTCTTACAAAAGAGATAGTTAGCATTTTTGAGTAATTGTGTTTTTACTTATATACTCAAATGAGTAACCGATGATAGGAGTAAATATATGGCACTTGAAAAAGCCCATAGTGGTAGCAAAAAAATGACATTCGGTGAGAACAGAGACCTCGATAGGGTGGTTTCTGCGCCAGCCCTATCAGGAAAAGTTAAGCGTGTTAACGTCAATTTTGATGAGGATAAACACACCAGATTTAAAGCCGCCTGCGTGCGAAATGGAACTTCAATAACGGATGTCATCAACCAACTTGTAGATGGTTGGCTTAAAGAAAATGAATAACCGCCATTTAAGCAGTAATGTACATCGGACTGTCAGTGTCGAGGGATACTGCTGGCGTCCTCTTCAGGCTGTGGGGCGCGACCAGGCGCATTGAACGTGATGGTGATGATCTTTCTGGCCAGCCCCTCATCAGAAAGGGCATCATCCACACTGACATCACGAATCAGTGGACTTTCCTCTTCAATATGTTGGGCAATATCCCGCAGCCACTCTGCCAGCATTTCTCTGTCCATCTTTCTCCGCTCCGGTTGTGTACATTTAGCATCAACATACCACACCAGGAAAAGTGAAGTCTGCGTAGTGTGGTTAAAAGATAACCGTTTTGTCAGGCGTGCTGTCATCCGTGCTGGTAGCGACCTGCGCGGAATACCCTCATTTTATACACAGGATTGCCCACTGAAATTGTGGACAGCAACGATGAAAATACGATGTCGCTGCGCTCCTCATTCATACCGCTCTGCTGTGAACGCCGTGCCGCTACTGTAGCCGGGCCGCTGTGCAGAAAAGGGAGGCTTCGCCACCATCCTCACCCGGTCGCAGTGATTTCAAAATGCATTTTCCGCTGTCTTTCCGTCGTTCTCCGGCTCAATTTTCGCCGTCAAACCGTCCAGTCAGCGTCTGCTTTTATCTGCGCTGCGGCTTGCGGTGGTGCCCTTGTCTGCTCCGCTTTTCGCCCGGCTGTCGTATCGGCACGGCGTAACTGGCGCCGCATTTGAATAAGGAGAATGATTATGTCCCGTCTGATTTTGGGTGACTGTGTGCAGGTAATGACTGGCATTCCTGAGAAGGCTGTCGATTTCATACTGACTGACCCGCCATACCTCGTTGGTTTTCGTGACCGTCAGGGCCGCACCATTGCCGGTGATAAAACGGATGAATGGCTGCAACCTGCCTGTAATGAAATGTACCGCGTACTGAAAAAAGACGCGCTGATGGTGAGTTTCTACGGCTGGAACCGTGTCGATCGTTTTATGGCTGCCTGGAAAAATGTGGGATTCAGCGTTGTCGGCCACCTGGTGTTTACCAAAACGTACTCGTCTAAATCGGCTTATGTCGGCTACCGGCATGAATGCGCCTGTATCCTGGCAAAAGGCCGTCCACGTCTGCCGCAAAACCCGCTTCCGGACGTACTGGGCTGGAAATACAGCGGCAACCGGCATCACCCCACCGAAAAACCCGTAACCAGCCTGCAACCGCTGATTGAGTCCTTCACACATCCCGGCGCGATTGTGCTCGATCCGTTTGCCGGCAGTGGCTCCACCTGCGTGGCTGCCCTCCAGTCTGGCCGTCGCTACATCGGTATCGAACTGCTGGAGCAGTACCACCGGGCCGGGCAGCAGCGTCTGGCCGCCGTCCGGCGCGCCATGCAGTACCCGGCCGCTAACGACGACCTGCCGGAGGCCGCGTAATGAATTATCAGGGACATGAACAACTGCGTGACGACCTGGCCGCGCTCTCCAACGCCATGAGCGACCTGCGCCTGCATATCCGGGCGCTGGAAGTAAAGTATCACGACGGATGCCCCGCGCTGGTTGATGCGCTGGCCGCTGATTTTCTGCGCAATCTCAACGCGGAGTATCTGACCGTTTACCTGCGCGTGCTGGCGTTCAGCGACTGTTTTCACGACTGACTGCGACCGGGCGGTGTTCCGCCCGGCCTTCTTACCCGATTTTGAGGAGATTACCCATGTATGGAACCCGGGAAGCGCTTTGTGAGGAACTGGCGCGGATGTTTACCCACGATGAACCCCTGGCCCTGCTGGTCTGGACGGAGGAGGGGATTCACTCCGCGTGCCGGGAACTGCGACCAACAGACGACGAGATTACGGCCCTGCTGGAAACGGTCGGCAACAGCGACATGAAGGTGTATCGCCGGGAAGGCGTCACGGATGCGTCGGTGTGCGATCTGCTGACCCGCCATCGTGAAGCGGTTAACCGGCAGGTGATGGTCCCGGCGCAGGTGCTTTCGCGCCTGGTGCATGACGCAGAACGCGAGCTGGTTCACCAGGAGGGGCTGGCATGGGAGGCGGGCGGGCCGACACCCGCGCGTATCCGTCAGGGAATGGCGGACGTAGAGGTGCTGAAAGCGCTGCTGGCAGCGTGAGGCGATGCCGGAGGGATAGCCTCCGGCTTTTTCTTCTTCGGATGTCGCGCGGCCGCTCCGCTTTTCTGGCTCATCCTCCACGCTGTTCCGGCTTCGCGGTGAGTAACGTCCCGAGCGGTCTGCGGCTTACGCCGTGCCTCTACTCTAGCCCGAACGCTGCAAATGCAAGGGTTCACTGACGTCGATGCTTTCACCCGGTCGCCGTTTGTTTAAATGCCTGTCGCGGTTCTTCCCGTCGTTATCTCGCTCAGTATTCGCTCGCTAACCGTCCAGACCCTCTCCGCTGTTTACCGGCGCTGCGGCTTCATGCATCGCCCCTGCATTTTTCGCTCCCTGTCGGGCTGTCGTGTCGGCACGGCGTAAGCCGGAACTCAGACAACATCGACTATGGAGGATTTTTTATGCGCACTACGACCACCACACCGGCTGTTTATGTGGGTACGTATCACAAATACAACTGCGGCAGCATTTTCGGCAAATGGTTTGATCTGACGGAGTTTGACGGCAGGGAGGATTTTTACGAGGCCTGTCAGGCGCTGCATGCCGATGAATGGGACGCAGAATTTATGTTCCAGGACTGGGAAGGCATTCCGTCGCAGTTCGTCTCTGAAAGCTCCATTGACTGGGATTTTATCGCCGCTTACAAACGCGCCGAAGAAGAGGGCAGGGAGGCTGCTTTTATCGCCTGGGCGGAGTATACCGGCGAGTGTGACTATGACGCGTTTGATGATGCGTACCGCGGCGAGGCGGAAAGCGAGGAGGACTATGCGCGGGTGATGGTTGAGGACAACGGCCTGTTAAATGAGGTGCCGGAGCCGTTGCGCAGCTATTTCGATTTTGAAGCCTGGGCGCGTGACCTGTTCAGCAGCGGCTATGTATTCCATGACGGCCACGTCTTCAGCAACTGATTTTCCCCGGCAGGCGGTTTAGCCGCCTGTCAGCCCGTGCGCTAAACCCTGGCAGGCTCTGCCTGCCGGCGAAGTTCGCCGCGCCTGCGGCGCCGCGCATCTCCGCCAGTGCCTGATGCTCATGTGGTGCCAGGGTATGAATATTGGTGTGCTGCAGCGGGTCGGCGATATTTCTGTTCTGGCGATAATGCCTGCGTTGCTGTTGCCAATAGTGGCCATACCGGTGGCGTACTGGCTGATATAGCTGTTCTGTCGGTTTTTCTTCCTGTTGTGTCTGCCTGTGGGCGACTTCCCTGGCGGGAACCGGCGCTGTCGTAAACGGAGCCGGTAAACCGTCTCCGCCCTGCCGGGCTTCCATCGCACTGTCGCAGGTTCAACATCACGCTTGCGGCATCCGTTAACGGATGCGCCGCTCTCACCAGCCCGGCGGTAATGCTGCCGGGCCTCTTCGGGGCAACGCCGTTTCGCGCCCGCGCGTTCCGTCGTTGCGGCGGGTTCCTGCTCATTCCCTGCCTGGTTTTTTCACCCTTTTGAGTCCTTTCGCCGGGGCTACATGAGCGAGGCGCTGGCGGTTTTACCCGACGACACCTTTACCCGCGAACAGGCTGAGGCCGTTGCGGCGCAGTACACCAACGTGGCGATAGAGGACGATCAGGGGGCGCATTTTCGTCTGGTTGTCCGTAAGGACGGTGAAATGGTCTGGCGCACGTGGAACTTTGAGCCGGGCGGCACGTACTGGCTCAACCGTTATATCGCGGATTACGGTATCCGCAAGTCGCAGTAAGAAAGAGGTGCCCTGCCGGAGCGCGAACTCCGCAGGGCCGGACAATCATCAATCAGTGAGGTATTAACTATGTCAGTAACCGATGTTAAAGCAAAAGCACCCAAAAAAGCGAGCAGCAAAAAAATCACAAAGGCGCAGGAAGAAGCCCTGAAAGCCGCCCTTGAGGCCGCTGTCATCGAGTATGTTCCGCTGTCCAGTCTCGCTAAATCCCCGCTGAACGTGCGCACTATCCCGTATTCCGTGGACAGCGTACGCGGTCTGGCCGACTCCATTGAGGCTCTCGGGCTGCTGCAGAACCTGATTGTTCACACCCTCGCGGACGGACAATACGGCGTGGCTGCAGGTGGCCGCCGTCTTACCGCCCTGAATCTGCTGGCGCAGGAAGACCGTCTTGCGGCCGATCATACCGTCATGGTGAAACGCGTCTCAGACGACATTGCTGCCCTTGCCTCCATTGCTGAGAACGAGCAGCGTGCTGCCATGCATCCGGCAGAGCAGATCGCGGGTTTCCGCACCTTAGCAGAGCAGGGTAAAAGCCCCGCACAGATTGGCGATGCGCTCGGCTTCGGCTCCCGCCACGTGCAGCGCATGCTGAAGCTGGCAAATCTTGCGCCATCCCTGATGGCGAAGCTCGCGCAGGACGAACTGACCGTTGAGCAGTGTCAGGCGCTCTGTCTCGAGGACGATCCTGCCCGTCAGGTTGAGGTATTCGAAAGCGTGAAGGCCAGCTGGTCAAACGCGCCCGCACACCTGATTAAACGCGCCATTACTGAAACCGAGATGCGCACCGACAACACCAAATTCCGGTTTATCGGGCGCGAAGCGTATGAGGCGGCAGGGGGTTACGTTCGTGAAGATCTGTTCAGCCAGGACGAGGGCGACGGCACGGCAGACAGCGTGCTGGTTGAGCGTCTGGTGCAGGAGAAGCTGGAGCGTATCGCGCAGGACATTCAGCAGCGTGAGGGCTGGGCATGGAGTCGCGGACGCGCAGCCCGCATCTGGTACCACGGCGAAGACGGTAAAGAGTTCGTTCAGCCTGTTGAACCCGATCCGGTGTATACCCCTGAACAACAGCAGCGTCTTGATGCGCTGCGGGAGCAGTACGACACATATGACAGCGTTTGCGACGAGTCGGATGCGATCGAAGCGGACATCCTCGCCATTCAGGTGGCGGCAGAAGTCAGCGCGTGGACTGACGACATGAAGTCAGGCGCGGGGGTGATGGTCAGCCTGTACGAAGGACAGGTGTACGTGCAGCGCGGAGTTCGCCTGAAAGCAGATATGCCGGAAGAAACCGAAACCAGCAGCGTAACGGTGCCGTTCACCTCACGCCAGCCCGACGCCGCAGAGGGGATCAGTGTTCCGCTGCTCACGAAAATGACCTCCGAGCGTACGCTGGCAGTACAGGCGGCGCTGATGCAGCAGCCCGAAAAGGCGGTGGCGCTGATGGTCTGGCGCATGTGTACCTGCGTCTTCTCGGGCTGTCTGACCACGGCGCACCCGTTCCGTATCAGCCTCACCGTGTCTCACGGCAGCCTGACGGAGAACGCCCCGTCCGGTAAGGATGGCGCAGCGTTTGAGATGCTCATGACCGAACGGGCAAGGCTGAAAGCCCTGCTGCCGGAAGGGTGGGAGAAGGACTTCACCACCTTCTTTGCCCTTGACGGCGGTGTTCTGATGTCGCTGATGGCCTTCTGCACGGCCTGTTCCGTTGACGGGGTACAGACCCGCGATATGGGGCACACCTCGCGCAGTACCCTCGATACGGTCGAGGCGGCAATCGGGTTCCATCTGCGCGACTGGTGGCAGCCGACGAAGGACAACTACTTCGGCAGCCTGAAACATCCGCAGATTGTGGCCTCCCTGAAAGAGGCGGGGCTGACGGGCGCGGCGGGTGACGCGGAGAAGATGAAGAAGGGCGACGCTGCAGCACATGCGGAGCACTTCATGCAGCACACCCGCTGGGTTCCTGCCTGGCTGAAAGGACCGGAGCCAGCGGGTAAGACCGATGCTGACGACGCGGTTTCAGATACCGACAGCACTGGCAACGACACCACCAACACGGCACACGCCGCCTGATAACGGAGCGCCGCCCTGCGGGGCGGCGATAAGGAGATACCCATGCGTACTATTCTGACCCCCGATGTACTGAAAACGATGTCCTGTGATGAGTTTGAGGACTGGCGGGACAGCGGCGAGGACTTTCGCCGCGAACTGACCCACGCCGTTATGCGTGACCTGTCCTGCCCTGAAAACTGGGACATAAACGGCGAGTACCGCAGCGAGTTCGGCGGCTTCTTCCCCGTGCAGGTGCGCTTTACACCCTCGCACGGCAACTACCATATTGCCGTGTGCAGTCCAGGTGCCATCAGTCCGGCGTGGATGGTAGTGTTCGTTCCCGCCAGCGGTCGCCCGTTCTCCGTCATTCGTACCCTGAGCGGCTACCAGCCGGAGCTTGTCAGCCACACCGTCAGCCTGACGGCGCGTCTCGATGCGGACGGATACAGTCAGGCCAGCATCATCAGTATTCTGGCAGCGGAGGGCGCGGCATGATCCCTTCGCATCTTTCTCTGGTTCCCTTCAGCCCTGAGCGTCGCGCCGCGATGGAAGCCATCGCTGAGGTGGAGCGCAGGCGGTCGCGCGGCGCGGTGTCTGCGGTGTACCCGTATGCCAGCGCCTTTTTTCGCAGGCTCACGGGCAGCACGCGCATCACTGTCAGGGAAATTAATTATTTTGCGCCGGTGCTGACGGCGCGGGAGCTGCGGGGCTGCAGGGACAGCTGGCTCAGTGCCATCGATGCGCTGATTGAAAGTCGCGGGACGCGTTGCTGGCTGCCGCTTCCTGTTGGTGCGGGTCAGCGCCTCTTTCCGGAGGTGGCCTTTCAGCAGACCGAGCGGGTTCGCTGTCAGGACGCCCTGCGGGATGAAAAATACACCCGCCAGCGTCGCAAAGAACGGTGTCAGCGTGAACGGGCGTACCAGGCGCTGGCGGGGCAGGCGGAGATTGAGCTGGCATTCCATACGCCCGAAACGGTCGGCAGCTGGAGCGCGCGCTGGTCGGGGACTGAACTGCGCCAGTACGACCTGGAGGAGATGTTCTGGCGCTGGAGCGAGCGCTTTCCTTCCCTGTCGGCGCTGGAGCGGGATGAATTTGCCCTAGAACCGCTCTGGAGCATGGTGTTCGAGGCCGGATTGCTGACCGAAGAGGCTTCCGTTCCCGTACGACAGCTGGAGCACTGGATGGTACCGAACAAGCTGACGTTCCGGGAGGGGGCATGAGCAGGAGAGCAAATCCGTACGGGCAGGAACTGAAAATTGCCCGCAGTCAATGTAAACGCCTGAAGACGATGATAAACAAGCTCACCGATATGTCGGTTGAGTGGGATGGCCTGAGTGGTGGTCTTGAGTGCGACTTCAATATGCTGGCCGAAGAAGTGGAGAAGCAGCTGGACGTACTTGATGCGCAGATTGCCGACTGGGCTGAGGGGTACGGCGACGGCAGGGAGGTGGGGTGATGGCAACAGAACGGAATATGCGGGGAAACATCGTCTGCAGGGAGTGCGGCAGGGCGTTTTCCTTCCTGGCCCCGCATCTGCGTATGACGCATGAGATGTCGGTAAGTGAATATCGCGAGCGCTGGGGTATAGCGAAACATGTCCCGCTTGCCAGTGCCGAACACTCAGCCAGATGCCGGGACAACGTTATCAGACGTATCCGGAGCGGCGAGCTGGACCCTGACCTGCAGGTCAGGATGATGGCGGAAGGGTACGCCAGGATAAAAGACCGAAGCAGACCCTCAGCACTACAGCAAAAGTCGTCCTCCAGAACGGCGACCCTAAACCGGATATGGGAAACCTCCCCTGCCGTGAAAAGGGTTAGCGCAGAGATCCGGCGGGAGGCCGTGCGCAGAATGAAGGCCCGCAACGAAACGGGGGAAAAGGTGCGGAGTATTGCCGATGAACTGAACCTGTCCCTGAGCTGTCTGTATCGCTGGCAAGCTGAAGATGGCTGACGGCCTGTCGGGATTTTTTTGCACACATGCTTTTCGGATAACATCATTAAATGTCTGCGCAGAATGCCGGTGATTGATACTTTCCTGGTCAACAGTCTGCTGCTGCGGGCTGATGTGCTGGATAAAAAACGGTATACGCTGGCAGGTCTGGCTAATGAACTGGCAGGCCTCACCGATACTGCAATACACGGGCGTCGTCCCTGACGGGACACGGCTGTCGTGAACAGAGCCAGCGAGCTGTCTCTGCCCTGCGGGCGTCCATCCTGACGCAACGTCTCGGGTGTGTTCATCCTCTCCCCGTATCTCTGGCGAGCCCTCTCCCGTTAAGTCCCCGGGCGGAGGGCTTGTCGTAGCACCGTCGTGTCGTCATCCGAAGGGTGAAATGCACTCCGCCAAAACTTTTTGCGAAGGACCGCAAAAACTTTTGTCTCCGCCCTTCTCCTGCCGCCCCGCCGTTGCTCCTTTGCCCTTTGCCGCCAGGGAACTCACCGAGAGATGGATAAACCACCAGACAGGAGGAAAAGCAGGATGAACACACAGAACGTCAACGTCAAAACCGCCACCAAAGAATCTACCGAAAGATGGGTGAAAACCTCGTCCCTGCGTACTGATGGCTTTGTGCGCAATATCCATTCCCGTAACCCGTTCGATGTTATTCGCGCGGACGTGGTGCTGGCCCGTATGGAAATACAGGCTAACCGGGGGTGTGGCCTGCACTACGAGATTTATGAGTCCCGTCTGCTGGGTATGGCTATGCATTACCTGGCAGAACTGCCACTGAAAGACCGTCCTGTGTTTATGGGGGCGGCAGCGAAACGGGGTTACATGCTGACGACTGCGGAAGAAGAACGTGCCGATGGTGAATGTGCTGACCTGATGAGTGAGCTGGCGGCGGATTACTGATTACTTAACAGGCTGGCGGCAGGGGATGCCGCCAGTCACAACGGAGAAACATCATGAGCAACAGCAACACGAACAGTACGTTCAGCTTCGACGCATGGGAGAAAAGCGCGCTCAGCGAGCTTGATACCCTGCAAAACCACGTCAGTAAAGCCCTGATGAAGTACCAGAGCGATACAGACAAAACGGCGCTGGGCGAGTCTGCAAACCGCTATATGGGCGAACTCAGAACCGCTGTAACGCGCATCCTGAAAGCCACGCCAGCCATTCAGCAGAAAGTCGATGACATTGCCGACATGCTGCACCTGATGGCGCATTTTTCCGGCATCACGTTCGAAGTATAACCACCACGGCGAAATATCAACGCCATTAACCAGAAGGAGATAAACCATGCACTTAAATCTGACCGAATCCTGCGCCGAAGCGGGTATTTACGCAACCAGTGAGGCCGAGCGCGAATACTGGCTGAGCCGCGAAAAGTCATATCTGACCGCGCCCGTCGAAATCGACGTTCACGCCTTCCATGATGCGCTGGGGCTGATGTACCCGATGAACTGGCGCAGCAGTCAGAACGGCGAGTGTGAAACCTTCATGCTGGCGGAAATGGTCTGCGGCAATGTGACCGAAATCTACGCGCGGATCGGTATCCGTTATTACCGGATGCGCGACTACAGCAACCTTGACCACGCGAAGATCCTGGCACGCGTTAAGGAGGGAGAGCAGCGCCAGAAATGAAAAAGGCAGACTTTCGTCTGCCATATCCCGCCGGATTTATTCGCCTAGGAACGATGAATCCGGCCTCAACTAAAAGGAAACATCTATGAATCATTTCAGTAGAGCGTCGATTGTTACACCGACCGCCCTGTATGTCCAGATGCTTGAGGCGGAAAACGCACCCGTAAAAAAACAGGTGCGTATTAAACGCAGTGATATTGACCGTGACGACATCAGCGCCGAAATGCGGGCGCTGGGTCGTCACATAGCGCACTGCCGGAAGAAGGGGCGCGCCGTTCGTATTCCTGCCATGCGCGGGAGTGAGTGGGGGCAGGTGTTACGCACGCTCGAACTGAAGCGGGCATTTAACTGATAACTGAGCCGCTCCTTACGGGGCGGCATTTAAGGAGGAAATATGTCTCAACTCAGTTTTGCCAGCTTCTTTGACCAGGCAAAAGAGGCCGCACCAGTAACACCCGCTAAACCCGTATTGCCCACCGTGAATGCGCAGCCGATACCGCACCGGATGATGACAATCGACCAGGCCCGCCGCCAGTTTATCAGCGTGTTCAGGGATACCGCCCGCAGCCTGCGCCGCTGGGAGGTGTTCAGCGACTTTATCACGCTGGCCGCCAGCGAGCTGGATATGGCGCGGATAAGAACGCCGGAGAATATTGAGCAGAGCCGTGAAATCTGCGCGAAGTACGGCGAGAGCGATATCAGCAATCTGCATACGCTTTTCTGCCTGATGGTCTGCGCGCTGGAGGCAAAATTTCACGACTTTCTCGGCGCGATCTTCATGGAGCTTGAGCTGGGCGACGACCGGAACGGGCAGTATTTCACGCCGTATCACGTCCAGTCACTGCTGGCGAGGCTTCTGATGCCGGACGTCGACGAAACGATACGACGTGAGGGATTTGTGACCGTCAGCGATCCGGCAAGCGGTGCGGCGGGAATGATTGTGGCGTATGCGGAATATCTGCTGGAGGCGGGCTATAACCCGTCTGAGCATATGTTCGGTAGCTGCATCGATATCGATCCTGTTGCGGCCGATATGGCGTTTATTCAGCTTTCCCTGCTGGGTATTCCTGCCGAGGTGGTCACGGGTAATACGCTCACAATGCAGCTTAACAGGGTTCGCTATACGCCCGTGTACTATATCAACAACTTTGACAAACGCCTGGAAGACCAGCGCCGGGTGAGTGCCATGCGCGAATTTTTGCGCGGCATGAATAATGCCGCATAGCTATCCAGAAGGGCAGGGGAGTGTCCTGCCTTTGGTGGCATCAAAGGCCGCGCGCCTGCGGCGCAGAATAAGCAGGCTGCGCTGACGCGCTGCCTGCATTATTCCGGCGCGTGGTAGTCTGAACTTCCTGTCTTTTGGTCAGGTGGTTAATATTCCTCATTCTCCTGCTGGCGATGATCTTTATTTTTCTTTCACTGATATGGATATAAATGTTTCTTTTCCGGGCGTCGTCCCTGAAGGGACACGGCTGTCGTGAACGGAGCCGGTAAACCGTCTCCGCCCTTCGGGCGTCCATCCTGACGCAGAATGGATGCGCCGCTTTCACCGTGGCGGTAATAAATTACCTCCACTCTGAAGCCCGTAACGGTAATTCGTCTTACGCCGATTTTCCGTTACGGGATGTGTGCATTCTCCTGGTGTGACTATCGCCCGATTTCATCAGTTAGCGGAGGGCTGCTTTTAGCATCAGCCAGTAAGGAAATAAAGGGGTATATAAACGCTGCGCGCCCCTTTATTTCCTTTCTGTCAGCTGCTCATTGCCCTTCGCCGCTCAGTGATGAAGTCGAACGATGTAATAACCCAATGAGGAGAAAACCAGAATGCACACATTAAACGTCAAAACCGCCACTCGTGAATCAGCCGAACAATTTAAAACCGATGAACGCCAGCGCTACTCTGTTACAGATGGCGATGAACGTCTTGATTTTATTCCTGCGCTCTTTTTTACGCCTTCTGCTGATAATATGATTGCCAGCTGGTTACGTCAGCATTCAGATTATGATGGTGGTTTCTGGAGTTACTGGATTATTCCGCAGGGCACCGGAGGAAACGTGGCTCCGAACTGTGTCAGATTCACAACCGCGCAAACAGGATATATCGCACCGGAAGGAGAACAGCGCTATAACATGGTTATTCCCGGTAATTACTTTGAAGCAGAGGTCAGTGCCGATGCTGCCGGAATTATTGCGACCCTGATGATCATGAACTGGTTGTCCTGGCAGGTTGCAGATATGGGGCCTGAATATTCGAAAGTCTGTAAACACCTCGTCGCTCGTCAGGATGCACTGAAAGACTACATCAGTATCATAAAACACCCTGAAGCAGATTTAATTTATCGGGCTATTGATTGACGACATAAATACTGGATGAATAAAAAGACCTCCTGTTGAGGTCTTTTTACTGTTTTGCAAGAGTCTGCGCTGCATTTTTATTATTCTTTATCGCCCGATATGTTGCCTCAATTTTTCTGGCATAGACATATCTTCTCTGCGCCTGTTCTTCTGTTTTCCTGAAACCTGCATTATAAGCGCCCACGGCCTGCCAGCTGACTCCCCACTTTTTGAATGCAATTGCAAGATAGTAAGCCCCGGTGTAGATATTCATACATGGATCGGAAATAAGGTGCTCCGGTTTTATTCCATAACGAGCCAGTTCGTTAAAGTGCTGGGAGTCCACCTGCATAAGTCCGGAGCCAAAGCCCGAAACAGGATTGTAGCCTTTAACGTCTGTGCGGAAGTTCGATTCATTCCAGGAGATTGCCCGAAGCAGATCTGGATCTATATGATAATCCCTTCCTGCCAGATCAAAACAATCAGCAGCGTTCAACATTCCAGAAAAAGCCAACATTAAAAACGTAAGAGCAATCCGTTTCATTTCTTCCCTCCGGGCACCATGCCGGAAATACGTTAACCCATCCCATGCCCAGACTCAACTAATATGCACTCCTCACCACCAAAAGCACCACACCCCACGCAAAATTAAAATTTGATAGTAAGCCCCGGTGTAGATATTCATACACGGATCGGAAATAAGGTGCTCCGGTTTTATTCCATAACGAGCCAGTTCGTTAAAGTGCTGGGAGTCCACCTGCATAAGTCCGGAGCCAAAGCCCGAAACAGGATTGTAGCCTTTAACGTCTGTGCGGAAGTTCGATTCATTCCAGGAGATTGCCCGAAGCAGATCTGGATCTATATGATAATCCCTTCCTGCCAGATCAAAACAATCAGCAGCGTTCAACATTCCAGAAAAAGCCAACATTAAAAACGTAAGAGCAATCCGTTTCATTTCTTCCCTCCGGGCACCATGCCGGAAATACGTTAACCCATCCCATGCCCAGACTCAACTAATATGCACTCCTCACCACCAAAAGCACCACACCCCACGCAAAATTAAAATTTTGCTGATTAACTTTACAAGTCATGCACTTATCTTTTTTAAATTCCACTCAGTTCCAGAGTGGAAGTTTATAAGATTCATTTGCGACTACTGTATGAATCATTGGATATTCATTAATGATTCATGTACGATTCACGATATATATTTCATAACATTGTGTGATGGTGAATCGTCGGCAATCCGCCATGTGAATCGCCTACGATTCGTCATAAAACCACTGGATGAATCGCCTGCAATCCGCCGGATGTATTGACGGTGGGAAGGCGCTATTCGACAGTCAAAATAATATCCTTCCACAGCACAAAAAAAGGAGATGAGCTTTGGCAAAGATACAAGCATATGTAAGCAACGACGTGGTAAATAAAATAAATGCTATCGTCGAACAGCGTCGTGCAGAGGGGGCCAGGAAAGAAGATGTCAGTAGTTCAAGCGTTATATCAATGCTCGTCGAACTAGGTCTGCGTGTCTATGAGGCGCAAATGGAGCGCAAGGAGTCGCCGTTCAACCAGATGCTTTTCAATAAAACTATTCTTGAAGCCGTACTTAAAACACAGTTTATTTCCAGTAAGCTTCTCGCAATGGAGTCCATGAGTCCACATATTGCAGGAAACGATAAGTTTGAGTTCAGGGGAATGGTTCAGAATATTCGAGATGATGTTAAAGAGATCGTGGAAACCTTCTTTCCAGAGTCAGGTGAAGAAACCGATAATGATTAACTATATAGATGTCTTAAAAATCACATTTAACTGTGTTTTTTTAATGACAAGTACTGAAGGTAAAGGTATATTTTATCAGTGTCCTAACTAAAATTTGATTGTCGGCGAGTTTTGTCGAATCGCTGGTACCCAGGGATTGCCCCCCTAAGTACCAGCTACCCACACAGCCTAGCAAGGAGGTTATATGAGTGCGCGCGATCTTATGCGTTCTTCTGATTCCAGTCAATCACAACAAGAAGCAACAAGATTCAAGATTTTTGATAATTCTGAAATTCCTATCTGTATCAGAAATTCTTCTGGTGTCTTTGTATATTCAAATCACAATTTTTCGAATGTTATAAAAGGCTGTGAATATGACTCTGCCTACTGGTTTGAAAAACTTCCTCTTGAGTTGAAATGTGCACTTCTCGAAAAAGAGGTCGATGCATTAGCTAATCCTGATATGGCAATAATAAAGAGCTTTGTTATAGACGATTATTTTTACTGGTGTGTTCTGTTTCAGGTGGTTTGTATTAATTCTGAATCGTATATATTGTGGCATTTTATAAAAGATGTGGTTTTTAGTCAGGCCAATAGCAGATATCTTAATCATGTTATGAATGATGTTTGCGAAATTAAAAATCCTGCTTTAGTCCTTGAGCCTGGTGTTTACCAAAGCTTTTGTCTTTTCTTCAGCGGTTTTACGCATGAATTTATATCTCGATTGCTAAGTGTAACATCGGGTGCTTCAAAGAAAAGAATTTCCAAAGCTTATTCTATTATGGAAATAGACAATAAAGATGACATGATTCTATATCTCAAGACTCACTCGTTCTTACCTAGTGTTCACAGATATGCATTCGAATTAATTAATTCTAAGTGCAATCTACTTCGTAAGGCGAAATTATGAAATCTGATTTGTTAGCGTTTTGTTAAGAAACGGGGAACTTTTAGTATATCGCTCTGAGTGCTTCTTTGGGATATTATTGCAGCATGTCTTTTTAATAAGGAGGTTGTGATGAGGAGATATAGCAGCTCTCCAGCATTGGGAAATACCGTCAGGCTCAAACTCGATTCTGTGACAGAGAGTTTATTGCGTTCTGCTACGTCGAGAAGTGGCAGAAGCCGCGGATTCGAGGTTTTTTTTAGGGTCAGAGATCACCTCAATAGATTCCCTATGTTCAGGGTTATGGATAATCCAGACTTTTCTAAGAGTTTTTTTGTGACCGTCAGGTTTGATGAGGAAACCAACTTAAAACTGATCAATGCAAAAAACCGAAGTGGATGGTGTAAGACTTATGAAGTACGGGAAAGGCTTCATGACCATCTGATCAAGTTCCCCGACTTTTACAATGCTGAAATGGTGGAGGTGATACCTAATAATTTCGACTGAATGGCATTAACGAATTATTGGCCTTTTTTATGGCTGTATCATTAACATTTAAAGGATTAATAAATATGACTGATGTGTCTGTTATTAACGCTGTATCCGCGACCCCTGCAAAGAAAAAATTCAGCAAAGTCGCGTTACTCAAAGCGCTGAAGTTTGCCCTGCCTGTCGCAGCCCTTGCTGCGTTTTTCCCTGAAACGGTTCTGGCCTCGACTGCGGGTAAAGATCTGATGTCCAGCGGCGATGCAACCGTTAAAGGTACATTTGGTAAAGATTCCAGCGTGGTTAAGTGGGTTATTCTTGCCGAAGTCCTGGTAGGGGCCGTGATGTATATGACGACCAAGAACCTCAAGTTCCTGGCGGGCTTTGCGATCCTGTCCGTATTCGTCACGGTAGGTATGTCTGTCGCAGGATACTGATATCCAGCGACAGCCGTTCAGAGCCACTTCCGACTATTAAATTCCGGTTTAATTCTGAATGCCCTTCACGAGCATTCACGGGAGGGCTTTGCCTGTAATCCGGCTGGCAGGTATTTCCATACTGCCAGCTGTACCGGAGACGGAAAATATATGGCAGATGAATCTCTCAAAAAATATCGCTTTCCCGAAACCCTGACGAATCAGAGCCGCTGGTTTGGCCTTCCTGTGGATGATCTTATTCCGGCCATTGTCTGCCTGGGGTGGGGATTCTGGACCCAGCATTATATCCCCGGAATTATCGCTGCCGTACTGGCCTATCTCGGAATTAAAAAGCTCAAGAAAGGGCGGGGCAGTTCATGGCTGCGGGACCTGATCTACTGGTATATGCCGACCTCTCTGCTGAGGGGGATTTTTCATGATGTACCCGACTCATGCTACCGCCAGTGGATTAAATAGACAGGAATAATCAGATGGAACACGGAGCACGATTAAGTACACAGCGGGTTATTGCCATCGGCTTTATTGCCATGGGGGTGGTTATTCTGGGAAGTATCACCACCAATGTTATTCAGGCCGTCAACAACTACCGCCTTCAGAATGAGCAGAAGTCTATCGTCACGCCAATGCTTTTCAACGCGCCGTTTGCCGTGTCGCAGAACCAGGCGGATGCCTCCTACCTGCAGCAGATGGCCCTGTCGCTTATCGCCCTTCGCCTGAATGTTACCCCGGAAACCGTTGATGCCTCTCATGAGCAGCTGCTGGCCTATGTCAAACCCGCAGCGCAGAACGAGCTGAAAATCCGGCTTGCTGAGGATGCGAAGCGCATTAAGGACAACAACGTTAACTCTTTTGAATGCAATTGCAAGATAGTAAGCCCCGGTGTAGATATTCATACACGGATCGGAAATAAGGTGCTCCGGTTTTATTCCATAACGAGCCAGTTCGTTAAAGTGCTGGGAGTCCACCTGCATAAGTCCGGAGCCAAAGCCCGAAACAGGATTGTAGCCTTTAACGTCTGTGCGGAAGTTCGATTCATTCCAGGAGATTGCCCGAAGCAGATCTGGATCTATATGATAATCCCTTCCTGCCAGATCAAAACAATCAGCAGCGTTCAACATTCCAGAAAAAGCCAACATTAAAAACGTAAGAGCAATCCGTTTCATTTCTTCCCTCCGGGCACCATGCCGGAAATACGTTAACCCATCCCATGCCCAGACTCAACTAATATGCACTCCTCACCACCAAAAGCACCACACCCCACGCAAAATTAAAATTTCGCTGATTGGGTATTTAAATCATGCAGTTAGAGAAAAAGTAATGTGAATTAATTTATTTTAATGTGTGTAAACGACTCGGTAGTGAGTTTTATTAGACTCGGTAAAAACTCTGCTCAGAGTCATTTGTGACTATTTTTAATAAATCCATTGAGTTATGAGTACGGCGAGTCTATATTCGAGTCGTGTATTTTTACAGTGTGTGTCGGCATGCAAGTCGTCTGTTTTCTGGCAGAGAGTCTGTGCCGAGTCGTGCATTTTTAGCTTTTCAAAATATTCTGTTGTACAGGAGTTTTGGAAATATAAATAAGGAGAAAATTATGGCCAGAGTTCAGGTCTATGTAAGCGATGAAGTTTCAGAGAAAATAAGAGTAATCGCTGAAAAACGTCGCGCTGAAGGAGCGAGAGATAAAGATGTAAGTTTTTCAAGCATTGCATCAATGCTGGTCGAACTTGGTCTTAGGGTCTATGAAGCGCAAATGGAAAGAAAAGAGTCTTCCTTTAATCAGGCGCTCTATAATAAAACTATCCTTGAAAATGTAATGAAAACTCAATTTATTGTCAGCAAGCTGCTGGCGATGGAGTCGCTGAGTCCACATCTCGCAGGAAATGAAAAATTTGATTTCAGGGATATGGTTACGTGTATACGTGAAGATGTGCAACAGATTGTTGAAAAATTCTTCCCACAGGAGGAAGAGTCTCAAGATAATTAGCTGAAAAAGTTTGATAAATAGGAGTTGGATCTGCTGTTTTTGAGTGACTTTGGCGTCAGTAATTGATATATTTTATGCAGACATAAGTAAAATTTGAAGCCCGCCATTCAATTTGGTGGGTCGCCGGTACACCGGGCTAGACCCCCGGGTGTACCGACTATACACAGAAACCTTTCAAGGAGGCTTCAATGCACCCGCGCGATCCTAGAGATCTCTCCCAATCAAGTCAATCATTAGATGATATTGTGAAGCGTTTTGATGCGCTCTATAAGTACTCACCTTTGCCTTTTTGCATTCGAGATCAATCCAGAAACACCATATATAAAAATGATTCATATTTAGATTTCTTCCACCCATTATCTAAGTGTTTTTCGGGTGTCAGTTTTGATCCTGATGAAGTAGAGCTTGATTTGTCGACAATTGAGTTGGAGGCCTTTGTTATGGGGCCAGATACAGCTATTTGTAGGACTTTTAATTTTAATGGTGAATTTTATCAGTTACGTGTTGAAATTCGCATGGTAAGTAATGAGTTATATGCTTTTTGGTTTGTTAATTACTTCCCGGATTATCAAGCATTATTCAATACCACGAATAGGAGTAAAAGTGATGAGTTTGATTTTGATATTTTCCTTTCGGGGTTGACAAATAAGAAAATGATTACGTTGTGTTTTTCTATTCTTGGTTTTCAACTTCATACAATGGCGCAATATTTAGGTGTTTCTGAAAAAGCAATTTCAAGCAGACTTTCTAGTGTGAAGAATGAACTTGCAAAATATTTTACTGATTATGATGACTTCAGATTCTACTGCATGAGAATGGACGTATACAGAAAGGTGAGAATGATTGTCCTTAAAGTTTTGAATGTTAAATTTATGTAAAAAATATAGTGGAATTTTTCGCGTATTGAATAAATTGTATTCAATGTGTCACTATCCTGACGCAGGAATATGTTGAGAGGGAAAACATGATTAGACGTCACAGGCTTCGTGGCCCAACGGTAACTATGTCGATCTACCTTGACCCACAAACCGATCTTCTTATTTTGAAGGCGAAGGACAGAAGTGGTCGTTCTAAATCAGCTGAAGCGCTGATTCGGTTACGTGACCACCTGGAAAAATTCCCTGATTTCTATAACTCTGAAATGGCGGAGGTGATCCCAAACAATCTTGACGTATAGGAATTTGGAACCATTTCTGCTCCGGATTAAGCTGACTAAAATTTAATCACCATCCGATTTGTATGTTGCCGGGTTAGTCTGCATCCTGCACTATGGTTGTTATTTGTGCTTTTTCAGGTCGTTTTATGTGCTTTTTACAACCGACTGGCGGATCTTTCCTGCATCAGGCCGGGATATACCTCATCAGACTGATCTCCCGGGCATGAGTTTTCAGCCCCTGTACATTCAGGCCGGCCACCGCACGACGGTATACCATCTTCCCTCCGCACAACACGCATTCAAACGGGTCGCGTCGCAGGAACTGCTTGCTCATCTGCGCGTAGCACACCTTTGCCACCGCCTCCGGTTTATCCATCCCCAGTGCGCTGTAGACCGCTGGCAACTTTTCTCCACACACCCGGTTGGCCAGAAAGCCAAAATACCGCACCATCCGAAAGAACTTCTCCGGGATATGCTGCTTCAGGCGTGCCACGATTTCCCGCTGCGTCAGCGTCTCTGTAGCCTGCTCACCCGTATTGTGGTCATGGTAGCGGAAGCTCAGCGTGGCACCGCCGGCATAGTGTGCCAGCCGGGAGCCTGCTATCGGCGGTTTTTTCAGGTAACGGCCCAGATATTTCACGGTGTTTTTGCCACCCGCCGTCTTTTTGGACATGTACACATGCCAGTAATCGCCTCCGGCGGTCAGTACCAGGCTGCGCCACTGTGATTCGGTGGTGATATGCGACAGCGAAGGGGGTATTGCGATGCCATCAGACCAGACGCTCAGCAGCAGCTGACGGATATTCCACATCCAGCGGGCGCGCATGGTGTCCTTCCGGAAGCTGATTTTTTTCCATTTGCCGTGCGCATCAATACCGCCGCAGGTGACGGAGACGTGCACATGCGGATGCCAGTTGAGACGACGACCATAGGTATGAATTGCGCAGAAAATGCCGATATCCAGCCCACGCTTGCTGGCGGCATACAACAGGTTATCGACTGCCAGGCGGCAGAGGTCATTAAGCAGCCAGCGGTTGACCTCAAACAGGGGCCACAGCGTGTCGGGCAGGGTGAAGACGAGGTGTATCCAGTCGCAGTCCGGCAGGCGGTTGAGCTGAGCGGCAATCCAGATATCAGTGGCCTTTTTCCCGCAGGAGGGACAGGCGCGACTGTGGCAGGTATTGGTAATGTATTTTACATGCGGGCAGCCGGGATTATCACAGCCATACTCCTTCACGCCGGTGATGCGGGTACCGCAGGCGAGCATTTTTGTGACGGCTTCGACCTCGATATCGCGCAGGCCGCCGGCATCGAGGAAGGAGGTCCAACACTGGTTGGCTGTAAAGAGTTTTTTAAGTGGGCGAGGGGTAAAACCGGACAACATGGGGCAGATTAATCTCCGGTATCCTGCAGGCGAGTGAGAGCGGCAGTATCGTTGCGGTGCTCCAGTATGGCAGCGACGACCATTACCGGAGGCGGATCCATGGGCTTCATCAGTTTAATCCAGTCCCATTCACGCTGAGAGAGCTTATCAGCGGCAACGGGGAAAACCGGTAGCGGTAAGACAGCCATCAGCGTTGAAGTTATGCGGACCTTTTTATCAGAACGACAACTCCGCGACTGGCGTGAATTACGCAAAGACATTCAGAACGATGGCAAAAAACCAGGAGACGAACATCATGACAACCAGGGATAACGATGGTCCGGGGAAAACCCGTCACCTTAACGATATAGCGGCCTGCTGTGAGGCGCAGGGGATGCGCGTCATCTGTGTTAATGCCGCAGAGCATGACTCAGGTTCCGATATGGGCGTAACAAAACAGCAGATGGCCCGGGTTTTCCTGGCGAAGTCTGACGTCAGCCGGATTAAAGCGCTGTACAGCGGAGAGGAAGGGCAGAGGCTGGCGGCGGCTATCAGAGACAACTGCAGCGTCTGGTTTCCGCTGAATCCCGGAGGTAACGGGAATGATGCTTAAGCTTCTGTCCGTCCTGCTGTATTGCCTTAGATGGCTTGCCTGGGCTTTTCATTATCTGATTATCTGGCCTGCCGCCACGCTGATGCTGCTGGTTGCCATGCTTTTGTGGATGGAGAACACCACACCCGGAGAAGCTATGGCGCAGGAGATTATGTCCGTCACGCATAACGTCAGCAGTGGTGAGTTCCGTATTGCAGCCTGCCGCGATGAACCTTTACAACCCGTTATACCGGCTACCCCGCCGGACAAGCCTGTGCAGATTTTTGCAGGTGGTCCTTCTGCCGTTTGCCAGGACAGAGGCAGCGACATCATCGATGCTAAAGGATATGCCGCTCATGTTGACGGGGCGCTGAGTCCGCTTAAGTTGCTGTGGATTGTGATGGCCATTGTGTTTTCAGGGGCGGCGCTGCTTATGGGATGCCGTCCGTATTTCTGCCTGTACGGTCAGATGCGCTCAGCGCGTTTTCGCTACGGTATCCCTGCCAGCCGCCCGGCCCCTGCGACGGAAACGGTAAAAACGGCCGACAATAAAAAGGAGGATAACCGTGAGTAATCCACTGGATACCGTCACCCGCACGGTCAACTCGCTACTGACGGCGCTGAAGATGCCCGATGCGTCCTCTGAGGCGAACGATGTCCTCGGGCAGATGCGCTTCCCGCAGTTCAGCCGTGTGCTGCCGTACCGGGACTACGATGCGGAAACCGGCCTCTTCATGAACGAGAAGACGATGGGCTTTATGCTGGAGGCGCAGCCCATCAACGGCGCCAACGAAACTATCGTGTCGTCGCTGGAAAATCTGATGCGCACCAAGCTGCCCCGCGAGGTGCCGGTGGCCGTTCACCTGGTGTCCAGCCATCTGGTGGGTCAGGATATCGAGTATGGCCTGCGCGAGCTCTCATGGACGGGGGAAAAGGCCGATACGTTCAACGCCATCACCCGAGCCTACTATCTCAGGGCCGCAGAAGAAGGGTTCCCGCTGCCCGATCACCTCAACCTGCCGCTGACCCTGCGTAACTACCGGGTGTACATCTCCTGCTGCGTCCCCCGTAAGCGCGGAAGTAAGGCCAGCGTGATGGAGATGGAAAACCAGGTCAAAATCATCCGCGCCTCGCTGCAGGGGGCGCAGATAGCCACCCGCAGCGTGGACGCGGATGCCTTCATCCGCATTGCGGGCGAAATGATTAACCACAACCCGGATGCGTTGTATCCCACCGAACGGGAACTGGACCCGCTCAAGGATCTGAACTACCAGTGCGTGGACGATACCTTTGACCTGAAGGTGAAGGCCGACTACATGACGCTGGGGCTGCGCGGTAACGGTCGCAACAGCACCGCGCGCATCATGAATTTTCAGCTGACCAAAAATCCGGAGCTGGCCTTCCTCTGGAATATGGCCGACAACTACAGCAACCTTCTCAACCCGGAACTGTCCGTTTCGTGTCCGTTTATCCTGACGCTGGTCCTTAGCGTGGAAGACCAGGTGAAGGCGCAGAACGAGGCCAACCTGAAGTTCATGGATCTTGAGAAGAAGTCCAAGACCAGCTACGCCAAGTTCTTCCCGGGCGTGGCGCAGGAGGCAAAAGAGTGGGGCGATCTGCGCCAGCGCCTGTCGTCCGGGCAGTCCTCGCTGGTGAGCTATTTTCTGAACGTGACCCTCTTCTGCCGCGATGACCAGGAAACTGCGCTGAAGGTCGAGCAGGACGTGCTGAACAGCTTCCGTAAAAATGGCTTCGAGCTGATTTCCCCACGCTTTAACCATATGCGCAATTTTCTCGTGAATCTGCCGTTTATGGCGGGCGGCGGCCTCTTTAAGCAGCTGCGCGAGTCCGGCGTGCTGCAGCGCGCCGAAAGCTTTAATGTCGCCAATCTGATGCCGGTGGTGGCGGACAGCCCGCTGGCCACTTCCGGCCTGCTGGCACCGACCTACCGCAACCAGCTGGCGTTTATCGACCTGTTCAGCCGCGGCATGGGTAACACCAACTTCAATATGGCGGTGTGCGGCACCTCCGGCGCGGGGAAAACCGGGCTTATCCAGCCCCTGATACGCAGTGTCATCGACTCCGGCGGCTTCGCCGTGGTGTTCGACATGGGCGACGGCTACAAGTCACTTTGCGAGAACATGGGCGGGGTCTACCTCGACGGCGAGACGCTGAAGTTTAACCCGTTCGCTAACGTCACCGACGATACCATCGATGAGATGGCCGAACGCCTGAGGGACCAGCTGTCCGTGATGGCCAGCCCCAACGGCAACCTGGACGAGGTGCACGAAGGTCTGCTGCTCAAGGCGGTGAAGGCCACCTGGCTTACGAAGAAAAACCAGGCGCGCATTGACGACGTGGTGGACTACCTGATGATGGCCCGCGACAGCGAGGAGTACAGCGGATCGCCAACCATCCGCAGCCGCCTCGATGAGATGGTGGTGTTGCTGACCCAGTACACCCGCGACGGGGTGTACGGCAGTTACTTCAACTCCGACGAACCGTCCCTGAAGGACGAAGCCCGGATGGTGGTGCTTGAGCTCGGCGGACTGGAGGACAGGCCGTCCCTTCTGGTGGCGGTGATGTTCTCGCTCATTCTCTACATTGAGAACCGCATGTACCGCACGCCGCGCAGCCTGAAGAAGCTCAACGTGATAGACGAAGGCTGGCGCCTGCTGGACTTCAAAAATAACAAGGTCGGGGCGTTTATCGAGAAGGGCTACCGTACCGCCCGTCGCCATACCGGTTCGTACATCACCATTACGCAGAACATCGTCGACTTTGACTCGGAAACGGCTTCCAGCGCCGCCCGCGCGGCATGGGGTAACTCGTCCTACAAAATTATCCTCAAGCAGTCGGCTAAAGAGTTCGCCAAGTACAACCAGCTGTACCCGGACCAGTATTCGCAGCTGCAGCGCGACATGATTAAGGGTTTTGGCAGCGCGAAGGACAACTGGTTCAGCAGCTTTATGCTGTCGGTTGAGCACCTGACGTCCTGGCACCGCCTGTTCGTCGATCCGCTCAGCCGGGCAATGTACTCCTCGGACGGTCCGGACTTTGAGTTTCTGCAGCAGCGACGCCGGGAGGGGCTGAGTATTCACGAAGCCGTCTGGGAGCTGGCGTGGAAAAAATCCGGGCCGGAAATGGCCGCGCTGGAGCGCTGGCTTCACGAGCATGAAGGGAAGACCATCTCATGAAAAAACACGTACTCATTAACGCCGCGCTGATTGCCGGCACGCTGGCTGCGAGCGCAGGCGTCAGCTGGCTGGTCTGCCAGCTTAACCGTCCTGTGGTTGTGGCCTTCAACATGAAATCCACGGTGGATGCCTTCTTTGACAGCGCCGGTCGCCGTTCGCTGGACGAGGCGCAGGCAAAAGCACTCTCAGACCGCTTTAACGCGTCACTGGAGGCCAGCCTCCGGGACTGGCAGATCCGCCATCGTGCCCTCATCCTTGTCGCACCTGCCGTGGTGCAGGGGGCGCCGGATATCACGCGTGAAATCCAGACTGACGTGGCCCGCCGGATGAAGGAGGGGGCGTGATGCGCGCCCTTGCCCTGGGCCTGACGCTGCTGACCGGCAGCGTGACGGCCGCTGACCTCGGGACGTGGGGCGATCTCTGGCCGGTGGCGGAGCCGGATATGCTGACCGTTATCGAAAGCCGGCTGCAGACGCTGGCGCAGTCCGGCGAGATGGACAAAAAGATGGCGGAGTTTAAGGCGCGCGTGGTGCGCAACAGCCAGCGCCCGCCTGCCGTTGAGGGAATAACCCGCGCGGTGCGCTACGAGCGGCGCTGGTTTGATCCGAGCGTGCGGGTGGACAAGGCGCTTGCCGACGACAAGGGCAACGTGTTTGCTCAGGCGGGGCAGGTCTTTAATCCGCTTGATGTGGTGCCGTTTAACGAAACGCTGCTGTTTATCAACGGCGACGATGCGGATCAGCTCGCGTGGGTACAGCGACAGAAGCCTGACACCCTGATCACCCGCATCATTCTGGTGCAGGGCAATATTCCGCAGACGTCGGAGAAGCTCGACAGCCGCATTTTCTTCGACCAGAACGGGGTGCTGACCACCCGGTTCGGCATAAGCCAGGTACCGGCACGGGTAACGGCGGCACCCAGCGGAAAGCGCCTGCAGGTGGAAATCATTCCGCCCGATATGGCGCAGCATGACGCAGGAGGTGTCCGGTGAAAATGCTGACCGTCTCTCTGTTCGGACTGCTTCTGTGGGGTAACAGCCACATGGCGGCGGCGGACGCCGCCTGCGAAGGGCGCTTCGTCAATCCGATCACCGATATCTGCTGGCGCTGCATGTTTCCCCTGTCGCTCGGCAGCACAAAAGTCACGGGCGGGGATTTACCGGACACGTCCAATCCCGGTAGCCCGATACAGTTTTGTCCCATGCCACCCCCGGTATTTCAGCGCGTCGGCCTGGCAATAGGGTACTGGGAGCCGATGGCCATGACCGATGTGGCGCGTTCTCCAGGCTGCATGGTGAACCTCGGCGGATTTACCGTTAATCTCGGGAAAATGGGGATGGGCACCGCCAAAAAAGATGACAAACAGGTCAATGGCGCGTTCTACCATGTGCACTGGTACAAATATCCGCTGACGTACTGGCTCAATATCATCACCTCCCTCGGGTGCCTGCAGGGCGGCGATCTGGATATCGGATACCTGTCTGAAATCGACCCGACATGGGGGGACAGCGCCCTGACCTCCATTCTGAATCCGGAGGCGGTCATTTTTGCCAACCCCATCGCGCAGGGCGCATGTGCGGCCGACGCGGTGGCCAGTGCAGCAAAAACGTCGGTTGACGCGCTGTTCTGGTGTGCCGGATCGCAGGGGTCAATGTATCCCTTTAACGGCTGGGTGAGCAATGAGTCCAGCCCCCTGCAGTCTTCCGTTCTGGTCAGCGAGCGCATGGCGTTCAAGCTGCACCGTCAGGGTCAGATAATGGAGAGCATCGGGGAGGATAAAAAGGTCTGCTTCGAGTATCCGTCACCCATTATTCCCAAAACGCGCTGGCGCTATCAGATGGTGAATATGTATCCGGACGTGGCGCAGTGCCATCCCTTCGGCCGAACGGTCATGCGCTGGGAAACGGGGCGCAACCCGCCAAACACGAAGAAAAACTACGGCTATCTGCTCTGGCGCAAGCGCAACTGCGTCTTCCTCTGAGAAAAAGGAAACTTCCATGAAAACTCTGTCCGGTCTGACGGTGGCGCTGCTGCTGTCAGCATATTGTTGCACTGCGCTGGCTTCAGGGGCTGATGATGCGAACCGCGAGTTTATTCGTCAGCAGGAGTCTTTCAGCCAGCAGCTGAGGGGGCAGGACAACGCGCCGCTGCGCCAGATTCTGGAGCAGCAGGTGCGCCAGAACCCTCTTTCAGCAGACGACGCGCGATTTATTGGGGAGCTGAAACAGCGCCAGCGCGAGAACCTGCAGGATAAACCGACGCACGGCGCTCTCTATTTCGTCTCCTTTGCCATCCCGCAGGCGGGGCTTAAACGCATGCTGACTGAGGCGCGCCGCTACGACATCCCCGCCACCCTGCGGGGTATGGTCAACAACGACATGAAAACGACGGCAACCGCCGTGATGGCGCTTGTTCAGGACGGTTCAGCCAGCGGTGTTGCCATCGATCCCACCCGCTTTCGTGAGTACGGGATCACCAGCGTGCCGTCCCTGGTGGTGTACTGCGAGGCGGGCCACGACGTGATTCGCGGCAATCTTCATCTGAAGCAGGCGCTGGAAAAGGTGGTGGAGAAGGGCGAGTGCAGGGATGAGGCGCAACAGCTGCTTAGTAAAGGAGAGGCCCGATGAAAAGAGCAATACTGATGCCGGTGCTGGCCATTGCCACCACGATGGCAGGCATAAATGCATTTGCCGATGCTGACGCGCAGTACAGGGCGGGGGCTGATTTTGCCCGTCAGGTACAGGGGCAGGGGGAGAGCAGCCTGAAAAACTTTAACCCCTCAGCGTCTATCCCCAACTATACCGCCTCGCCCGGTGAGAAGAAGTACTATGGCGGCGTGACGGCGACCGGTGATGGTGCGCTGAAAGCGGACGGTACCACGGGCTGGACTACTAATGAGGCCACAAAGGCCGTCACCGACTCGTTTGTTAACAACCCGAAGGAGCCCATTTCACCCGACGCGCCGTTTATTAAGGCCAGCCAGGATGTCCAGTCCCGCGCCGATACCATCATCGGCAAAACGGGGCAGACGCAGTGCGAAGCGCAGAACATCAGCCGCAGCGAGTTCACCAACTATACCTGTGAGCGCGACCTGCTGGTTGAGCAGGCCTGTACGCGCACGGCCAGCATTACCGGCCACTACGAAAACACCACGGTGACGCGCACCTACACGGTGCCCAACAGCGACTTTACCTATACCTACGACGGCAACAAGACGGTGAACTTCCCGAGAGGAAATCGCCGCGCAGCTGAAGAACAAACAGTAAGCCACTCATCACTCACTCAGGACTCTCCATCATGAAAATTAAAAGATTTACTGGACGCCTTATCATCAGCCTGATTGTCGCCTCACCGGTGCTTTACTGGTGTGGGAATATCGTTGATGAAACATCGCGCATCGATGTGTTTTTTATGGCACTGATGGTTGTGCTTTTCGTGGTGGGAGTTCTGCTGGCGTGGCTGTTAAACCCGCTTTTTAAACGATAACCGACCTGCTTCGGGATAAGGAAGGTTCCAGTGAAAAAGAGAATGACAGCGTTAGCGCTGCTGCTTCTTGGCTGCGTTTTTTCCGCCACAGGAAAAGATGCAGGCTGGCAGTGGTACAACGAATCGCACAGAACGCCGGAGGATGACAAATCCTCTTCAGCACAACCTCAGCAGTCCTCGCCGGACATCATGGAGAAGCTTGCCACGCTCCAGCAGGCCACGAAGCGGGCCATGTACGAGGCCATTCTGTATCCGGGCGTGGAGAACTTTACCCGCTACTTCCGCCTGCAGAACTACTGGACGCAGCAGGCCGGGCTGTTCTCGATGAGCGCCAAAAAAGCCATGCTCGAGCACCCCGAACTGGACTACAACCTGCAGCACAGCCACTACAACGGTACCGTGCGCAACCAGCTGGCGGCGGACTTTGCCGACCAGCGCCGCGCCATTGAAACGCTGGCTCAGCACTATGGCGTGATGTTCTTCTACCGTGGACAGGACCCGATCGACGGCCAGCTGGTTCAGGTCATTAAAAACTTCCGCGAGACGTATCACCTCAGCGTCATTCCGGTCTCCGTGGACGGTATCGTGAATCCACTCCTGCCGGATACCCGAATGGACGGTGGACAGGCCAGCCGGCTGGGTATTCGTTACTTCCCGGCGCTGATGCTGGCCGATCCTAAAAGCGGGACGGTCAAACCCGTCTCGTATGGCTTTATCAGCCAGGATGACCTGGCGAAGCAGTTCCTCAACGTTTCCACAGATTTTGCCCCCAACTTTTAATACAGGGAGAGTTCGCATGCGCAAATTCCGTTTTCGCCTGCCTGAGTTCGACGTGCCCGGATTATGGGTGCTGAGCCTCGGGATATGGTTTCACATTGTTTCCCGCCTGGTCCGGCGCGAGCCGGAGATGGCCATTCTTCTGGCGCAGATAATCGGCGTATCGATGGCGCTCTGGGGGGGCTACCGCATTATCAACCGCTGGATTGATGCCGCCCGTGAGGCCGAAAAGGCCCGTGATGCCGGAGGATGCCGACATGAACCTTAGACATACCGTGTTTACCGTGGCGCTCATGACCCTCAGTCTGGCCACACAGGCTTCCACGATGGACGAGATCAAATCGTTATGGCATCCACAGGGGGCGCGAGCGTCGGGATCTCTGCCATGGGTGCTGAGCCTCGGGATATGGTTTCACATTGTTTCCCGCCTGGTCCGGCGCGAGCCGGAGATGGCCATTCTTCTGGCGCAGATAATCGGCGTCTCGATGGCGCTCTGGGGGGGATACCGCATCATCAACCGCTGGATAGATGCCGCCCGTGAGGCCGAAAAGGCCCGTGATGCCGGAGGATGCCGACATGAACCTTAGATATACCGTGTTTACCGTAGCGCTCATGACCCTCAGTCTGGCCACACAGGCTTCCACGATGGACGAGATCAAATCATTATGGCATCCACAGGGGGCGCGAGCGTCGGGATCTCTGCCTACATCCCCGGAAGACCCTGGAGCTAAGCCACTTCCGGCGAAGCAGCCGGTCTGGTACCGCCTCAGCAACGGCAGCCTGGTCAATCTGGCCGACTGGAAGGTCGTGCTGTTTATGCAGGGACACTGCCCGTACTGCCACCAGTTTGATCCGGTCCTGAAGTCGCTGTCGGCACGGGTGGGGTTTGGGGTGATGGCCTACACCATCGACGGTCAGGGGGATGCGTCCTTTCCCGATGCGTTGCCCGCGCCGCCGGAGGTGATGAAAACCTTTTTCCCTAACCTGCCCGTGGCCACGCCAACCACCTTTCTCGTCAACGTAAACACCCTTGAAGCCCTGCCCCTGCTGCAGGGCGCAACCGACGAACAGGGCTTTATGGCCCGTATGGATACGGTCCTTCAGATGCGCGGAGTGGGTAACAATGGCTGATCAGAACAATGCAGAGAAACACGACATGATGACTTCCAGAATGCTTCAGAGAGCTACGACGCCAGAGTTAATCGCGCTCAGGGCACGGAAAGATGACGCACGGTTCGGCGTTTATGCTGAGTGGGCGGGCATATTGCTCATTGCCGGCGTGCTGTCGCGCGTCTTTATGACATACGTTTTCAATGCCTGCGTCGGCGACTGGATCAGGGACGGTCACCTGCAGCTAAAAGATTTGTGGAACGTGTTGATGTACGCCATTCCACTGATATTTATCGCGCTGAGCGGCGGGCTTGCCGTTGCAGGTGGCGTTTATGCAATCCTGAACTCGCTTTATACGAAAGGGCAGATGTTCATACTAAAACGAAACATGGGAAAACTCGCCCTGCAGGCGAGCCGGGAGGGTGCCGATGTTCGTCCGTAAACCTCTCTCCATACTGTGTGGCCTCCTTCTTGCGTGTTCAGCGAGCGTGAGTGCCGACGTGAACAGTGACATGAACACCTTCTTTAATAAGCTGGGCTTTGACTCCAATACCAGCCAGCCACAGGTCTGGCAGGGGCAGGCCGCGGGCTACGCCACGGGCGGCTCACTCTACGCGCGCACGCAGGTGAAAACCGTCCAGCTTATCTCCATGACGCTGCCCGACATCAACGCCGGCTGCGGCGGCATCGATGCCTATCTGGGCTCCTTCAGCTTTATTAACAGCGATCAGCTGCAGCGTTTCGCCAAGCAGATTATGTCCAATGCGGCCGGATACTTCTTCGATCTGGCGCTGCAGACCACGGTACCGGAAATCAAGACCGCAAAAGACTTCCTGCAGAAGATGGCCAGCGACATTAACAGCATGAACCTCAGCTCCTGCCAGGCGGCGCAGGGGATTGTCGGCGGTCTGTTTCCGCGCACCCAGGTCTCCCAGCAGAAGGTCTGCCAGGACATTGCCGGCGAGAGCAATATGTTTGCAGACTGGGCGGCATCCCGGCAGGGCTGCACCGTGGGCGGCAGCCTCGACAAGGTGCGCGACAAGGCCGGTACCGCCGATAAAGAGCGCATCACTAAAAACATCAATATCATCTGGAATGCGCTCGGCAAGAACGGCATGTTCAGCGGGAATAAAGAACTCAGGGAGTTCATCATGACGCTCACCGGCACCCTGATTTTTGACGAGAAGGGTAACATCACGCCGCTGCCTGCCCGCACCACGGATCGTGACATTATTAAGGCCGTGATGGAGGGCGGCACGGCGAAAATTTACCACTGCAACGACAGCGAGAAGTGCCTGAAGGTGGTGGCCGACGCGACCGTCACCATAACCGAAAAGAACGCGCTGAAGAATCAGATCAAGGACATTCTCTCCAGCATCCAGAACAAGGCTGCAACCGACACAAAGCTGACCGAGAAGGAGAAGGGCTTTATCTCCGGCACCACCATCCCGGTGTTCAAGTACCTGGTGGACCCGATGATGCTGGGCGTCTCGGACAGCCTCGTCTACCAGCTGACGGACTACATCGGCTACGACATTCTGCTCCAGTACATCCAGGAGATGGTGCAGCAGGCGCGCGCCCTGATGGCAACGGGCAACTATGACCAGGCCGTTATCGACAGCATCAATAACAACCTCAACGAGGCCACGCGACAGATAGCCTCATTCCAGGCGCAGGTGCAGGTACAGCAGGATGCGCTGCTGGTTGTTGACCGCCAGATGAGCTACATGCGCCAGCAGGTTTCGGCGCGGATGTTGCAGCGCTATCAGAACAACTATCACTTCGGGGGAGTGCGCTGATGCAGGCGATTTACGTTATCGCGGGCGGCGACTGGCTGAGCCAGACGCTGAACGCCATTGTGGCCTTTATGAACACGGACAACTGGGTCATTATCCGCCGGATCGTGACCGCGCTGTCTGTGCTCGTCGTGGCCATCACCTGGATACGCCGTCACAACGTGATGGATATGCTGGGCTGGATAGGTACCATCGTCCTGATGTCCCTTCTGGTGAGCGTGCGCACGCCGGTACAGATTATTGACAACAGCGATCTGACGAAGGTTTATCAGGTGGACAACGTGCCCGTCGGGCTGGCGTTGCCGGCGTCGCTGACGACCACCATCGGGCACGCGCTGGTGCAGGGCTATGAGATGGTCTTTTCTCAGCCGGACAGCGTGACCTACAGCAAGACCGGGATGCTGTTCGGCGCGAATCTGGTCGCGCGCAGCACCGACTTTTTGTCAAAAAATCCTGAAATCACCACGCTTTTTGCGGACTATGTGCAGAACTGCGTGATGGGTGACATCTTCCTCAACGGGAAGTACACCCTGGACGAACTGATGAACAGCACCGACCCCTACACCATTATCTTCTCTAAACCCAGTCCGCTGCGTCAGGTGCAGAACTATAAGAAGTTTACGACCAGCGGTGATAACGGACAAACGGAGATAAAGGCGTTTTTATCCTGCGAAGAAGCCGCAGTGATCCTCAAACAGAAGCTGGGCCTTGATACCCAGACCGGAGGAAAAAGCTGGAGCTACTACGCACGCTGGCTGTTTGGCGGACGTCCGAATCCCGACCTGCTCCTGAGCCAGATGCTCGGCGAAAGCTATAACTATTTTTATAACTCCGGGCAGAGCGCCTCGCAAATTATCCGCCAGAACGTGACGATGAATGCCCTGCGCGACGGTATCATGGGCTATGCGGCCCGCAACGGCGATACCTCGAGCCTGCTCAACATCGCCACCACGTCCTCAATGGAGAAGCAGCGGCTCGCGCACGCAACGGTCGGGCAGGTGGCCCTGCGCTCGTTGCCCATGTCCCAGACGCTGATAGTCGGTCTGATTATCGGGATATTCCCCCTGATGGTGCTGGGCGGGATGTTTAACGCCGTCACCCTTAACGTGCTGAAGGGGTACGTGCTGGCCATCATGTGGGTGCAGAGCTGGCCGCTGCTTTACGCCATCCTCAACAGCTGCATGACCTTCTATGCCAAAGCCAACGGCTCGCCGGTGGTACTCTCTGAGCTGTCGCAGGTGCAACTTAAATACTCGGATCTGGCTACCACGGCGGGCTATCTGTCGATGCTTATCCCCCCACTGGCATGGGGAATGCTGAAAGGTCTGGGCTCCAGCTTCTCGAATCTCTACAGCCACCTGGCGTCCTCGGCCATCAGTCCGGCTGCAACGGCGGCGGCAGGGTCAATCGACGGGAACTATTCCTACGCCAACATGCAGACCGAGAACGTGAGCGGCAACAGCTGGAATACCAACAGTTCGACCATGTTCGGCCAGATGAGTCACCAACTTGCCAACGGAGCAACGTCCACACAGATGCGCGATGGCAGTACGGTGACAGACTCTACTCAGGCAGCGAGTAAAACACCGGTGAATATCAACTTTGCTCGCCAGATAGCAACAGCTCAGCAAGAAATGGCTCGCGAGGCCCAGACTCAGTCTCAAAGCGCGCTACATGGCTTTAATAGCAGTATTTCCAGCGCTTGGAATACACTGAGTCAGTTTGGTTCTAATCGTGGGAGTAGTGATTCAATGACCCAGGGGGCAGACAGCACGATGAGTGCGCAGGACTCTATGATGGCCGGCAAGATGCGTAGCGCTGTAGAGAGCTATGCGAAAGGGCATAACATCAGCAAGGAGCAGGCGACTCAGGAGTTGGGTCAACGCAGTATTCGTGCCTCAACTGGTCTTTATGGTGATGCCAGTGCACATGGTGGTATAGGGATTAAGGCTTTCGGTACAGGTGGTGGTGTTAGTTTCAGGGCAGGCGCTAAAGCCGGCGTCGACTTTGATGATGTAGACTCTCATCAGGCCAGCAGCGGCACGCGCTCCAGCCAGGATGCACGTCATGATCTTGATGCAAAATCCACCAAAGACTTTAAGGAGGCCAGCGATTACTTTACCAGCCGTAAGCTGAATGATTCAGGCAGCCACACTGATAATAATGCGACCTCTCGCGCTGACCAACTATCCGTAGCACTTAATTCAGCCAAACAAAGCTATGACCAGTACACTACAAGCCAGGCTAGGAGCCATGAATACGCTGAGATGGCATCCCGCACCGAAACGATGAGCGGTCAGGTTAACGAAGATCTTAATCAGCAATTTGCACAATATGTTCGCAAGCAGGCACCGCATGATGCTGATACTTTACTTACGGATACAGGTTCGCCTGAGATAGCAGCAAAACGAAGAGAACTGGCCTGGTCATTTGTACAAAGCCAGGTGCAGCCAGGGTTGGGCAACGCATATTCGGATGCGAAAGACGGGCTTGGTCAAAACATGTCTACTGTATCTTCGGGCGGCGGGAGCCAAGACGTTTTGTCCGACTACGCTAGCCATAAGGGGGCAATTGAGAATGCAACCACAGATGCAGGAATCAAAGGTGATGTAAAAGGTTCTGTTGATGGTATGTTGAACGAAACACGGGGTAATATAGCAGGAATACAAGGCGAAATTGAGGGTGCATCAAAGACAGTAGATACTCAGTATTCAGAACTGAAAAACGATCACAGGTCCGAAGCTCAAAGTCAAAATACTGTATTCAATAGAGAGAAAGCATCACAAAACTCTATTCCGGGAGCTGACAGTTCTGAAGAACTTCTGGAAAAAGCAAAGAAACTGGAGAATAATCGAAATAAATAATTAGTGAGGTTATCGTCTATGAAAGAACTGACGCGGATACTTTGGATCTTACTCATACAATATATTGCCTGCCGGCTTGCCGGGTGGGAAACATCTGTTACACTCCTTACTCTTGCGCTGCTAATAATTTGGCAGAGTATATTTGCAAGGGTGAATTATGTTATCCGTCAACAGAAAAATACGCTTGGCAAGAAAGATGTTACGCCGGTAATGTACATGGTTCTTTCAGTTCCCGCCCTCTTTTTCCCTCTACTGTCTGTGCTGATATTTTGCAGCCTCTCGGTTTACAGAGTATGTACTATAGGGTGCGTCACAGTTGGAGATAGTCCTTTCAAAGAGAAATTTGTTTTTGATCACCAATTTCAGTGTGAACCATTTCCGTACGAGTCTGAATCAAAGACTGAAATTACAGTAGGGTTGCCTATGTGTGGATCTCTCGAGGCTGCGGGTAACGTTTATGGGGTGTGGCATTCATCTAGCCTCCGTAATAGTACGGATAGTTAGTAGTTTTTAAAATATGGGCATCAGGAATTATGGTCCATTTATGAAAGTAAATAAAAAGTGAAGGAAATAACTTTAATGAAAAAGATGATGATGGTGGCTCTGGTCAGTTCCACGCTGGCACTTTCAGGGTGTGGTGCGATGAGCACAGCAATTAAGAAACGTAACCTCGAGGTCAAAACGCAGATGAGCGAAACGGTCTGGCTTGAACCATCAAGCGAGCGTACCGTTTTCCTGCAGATCAAAAACACGTCTGATAAAGACATGAGCGGTCTCCAGTCTAAAATTACCGAAGCTGTTAAAGCCAAAGGCTACCAGGTCGTGACCTCGCCGGATAAAGCCTACTACTGGATTCAGGCGAACGTACTTAAGGCCGACAAAATGGACCTTCGTGAGTCACAAAGCTGGCTCAGCCGTGGCTACGAAGGTGCAGCGGCAGGGGCCGCGCTCGGTGCCGGTATTACCGCCTATAATTCCAGCTCTGCCGGAGCCACTCTGGGCGTAGGACTTGCTGCCGGCCTTGTTGGCATGGCCGCTGATGCGATGGTCGAAGATATCAACTACACCATGATCACGGATGTCCAGATTGCCGAGCGTACCAAAGCGACCGTGACCACGGACAACATCGCCGCCCTTCGCCAGGGAACCTCTGGCGCCAAAATTCAGACCAGCACCGAGCAGGGGAACCAGCATAAATATCAGACCCGTGTGGTATCAAATGCGAACAAAGTTAATCTGAAATTCCCCGAAGCCCAGCCTGTGCTTGAAGATCAGCTGGCTAAATCTATCGCGAACATTCTTTAATTAATACCAGGGGCGGTTTCTTCCGCCCTTTTCTCTGGATCACTCAGTCCGAATAGCATCTGTTCTCCTCATTCTCTGTTGATATAAGAAAAACGCTGAGCGGTGGCGCAAATCCTTTGTGCTGCCGGGAAGGGTTGCCGGCAGGGCCGGTGAATAAAGGAATTAATATGTCGGTATTTGCATTAGTAGTGAGTATCGAAAGTGATTATCCGAATGCTTTATTTGCTGTTCCATTTTCAGTTCTGTTAATACTGCTGTGGATATTCTTTTTTCGTAAGTGACCTCTTATTTGACAGGCCAGTAAGTAGCCGTTCCTGAATGTAGCCTTATCATAACCGTCTAAAACCCATTTATACCGGACCCATACATCATGAGTTTTAATGCAAAGGATATGACCCAGGGCGGTCAGATCGCGAGCATGCGCATCCGTATGTTCAGTCAGATCGCCAATATCATCGTGTACTGCCTCGTCATTCTCTTCGGCATCATTGTCGCGATTACGCTGTCGGTTAAACTGACCTGGCAGACGTTCGTGAACGGCATGGTTTATTACTGGTGTCAGACGCTGGCCCCCATGCGCGATATTTTTAAATCCCAACCTGTCTATACCATCCGTTATTACGGCCATGAGCTGAAGTAAAACGCGCAGCAAATAATGCAGGACAAATATATCCAGTGGTGCGCAGACCAGGTCTGGACGGCCTTTATTCTTGCCGCCATCATCGCGGCCGTGGTGTGCGTTATTACCTTCTTTGTCACCACCTGGATTCTTGGCCATCAGGGTAAGCAGCAGAGTGAGGACGAGATAACGGGGGGGCGCCAGCTGACTGATGACCCGAAAGCGGTGGCGAAAATGCTCAGGCGCGACGGTCTCGCATCCGACATAAAAATCGGTGAGCTGCCGCTTATCAAGGACTCGGAGATCCAGAACTTCTGTCTGCACGGCACAGTCGGGGCCGGTAAATCAGAAGTTATCCGCCGCCTGATGAACTATGCCCGCCAGCGTGGCGACATGGTCATCGTGTATGACCGTTCCTGTGAGTTCGTCAAAAGCTACTATGATCCGGCCACGGATAAAATCCTTAACCCGCTGGATGCGCGCTGCGCTGCATGGGACCTGTGGCGGGAGTGCCTGACGCAGCCTGACTTCGACAACGTGTCCAACACGCTTATTCCTATGGGCACGAAGGAAGACCCCTTCTGGCAGGGGTCGGGACGTACCATCTTTGCCGAAGCCGCTTATCTGATGCGCAACGACAAGGATCGCAGCTACAGCAAGCTGGTCGACACGCTGCTTTCCATCAAGATTGAGAAGCTGCGCTCGTACCTGAAAAACTCCCCGGCGGCGAACCTGGTGGAAGAGAAAATCGAGAAAACGGCCATCTCCATCCGCGCCGTGCTGACCAACTACGTCAAGGCCATCCGCTACCTGCAGGGCATCGAAAATAACGGCGAGTCATTCACCATACGCGACTGGATGCGCGGCGTTCGTGAGGATGGTAAAAACGGCTGGCTGTTTATCTCCTCCAATGCTGACACCCACGCTTCCCTCAAGCCGGTTATCTCCATGTGGTTGTCCATCGCCATTCGCGGGCTGCTGGCGATGGGTGAAAACCGTAACCGCCGCGTGTGGATCTTCGCCGACGAGCTGCCTACCCTGCACAAGCTGCCGGACCTGGTTGAGATCCTGCCGGAGGCGCGTAAGTTTGGCGGCTGCTACGTCATTGGCATTCAGTCCTACGCCCAGCTGGAAGATATTTACGGGCAGAAGCCGGCGGAAACGCTGTTCGACGTGCTGAACACCCGTGCTTTCTTCCGCTCGCCGTCGCGCAATATCGCTGAGTTCGCCGCCGGTGAAATCGGTGAGAAAGAAATCCTTAAGGCATCCGAGCAGTATTCCTACGGCGTGGACCCGGTACGCGACGGTACCTCGGTCGGCAAGGACATGGAGCGCGTCACCCTGGTGAGTTACTCCGACGTCCAGACGTTGCCGGATCTCTCCTGCTACGTCACGCTTCCCGGACCTTATCCTGCCGTGAAGATGGCGCTGAAGTATCAGCAGCGTCCAAAGGTGGCTCCGGAATTCATTCCGCGCACCATCGACGGGAAAGCGGAGGAACGCCTGAATGCCGCGCTGGCTGCACGTGAACATGAATCCCGCAGCATCGCCATGCTCTTTGAACCGGATGCAGACGTTATCGCGCCAGAGGGCGGTGCGGAGAATGCTGGCCAGCCACAGCAGCCACAGCAGCCACAGCAGCCGGCCCCCCGAGCTGCGGACACGACATCCGCTTCGGCATCCGTAGCGGGTGCCGCAGGCACTGGCGGCGTGGAGCCTGAGCTGAAGACAAAGGCGGAAGAGGCTGAACAGCTGCCGCCTGGCATCAGTGAAAGCGGTGAGGTGGTGGATATGGCGGCATGGGAAGCGTGGCAGGCGGAGCAGGACGAACTGTCTCCTCAGGAGAGGCAGCGTCGTGAAGAAGTGAACATCAACGTTCACCGGGCGCCTGAAAAGGATCTTGAGCCGGGAGGATACATCTGATGATGAGCATCGGATCGGTAAAATCCGCCGGCAGTGCGGGCAATTATTACACCGACAAGGACAACTACTACGTTATCGGCAGTATGGGCGAGCGCTGGGCCGGAAAAGGGGCTGAAGCGCTGGGGCTCAGCGGCGGGGTGGACCAGAAGGTCTTTACGAAGGTTCTGGAGGGACGCCTGCCGGACGGCAGCGACCTCAGCCGGACTCAGGACGGGGCGAACAAACACCGTCCGGGCTACGACTTCACCTTCTCTGCACCCAAAAGTGTCTCCGTGATGGCCATGCTGGGAGGCGACAAGCGTCTTATTGAGGCACACAACCGCGCGGTGGAGACCGCCATTAAGCAGATAGAGGCAATGGCCTCCACGCGGGTTATGACGGAGGGCAGGAGCGAGACGCAGCTGACCGGCAACCTGGTGATGGCGCTGTTTAACCACGATACCAGCCGCGACCAGGAGCCGCAGCTGCACACCCACGCGGTGGTGGCCAATGCCACTCAGCATGGCGATGAGTGGCGAACGCTCAGCAGCGACAAAGTGGGTAAAACCGGGTTTATTGAGAATATCTACGCCAACCAGATTGCCTTTGGCCGCCTGTATCGTGCCGCGCTGAAGGATGACGTCGCGGCGATGGGCTATGAGACTGAGACGGTCGGCAAACACGGCATGTGGGAGCTGAAGGGCGTACCGACGGAGCCGTATTCCAGCCGCAGCAGGACCATCAGCGAGGCGGTCGGGGATGACGCGTCCCTGAAGTCCCGCGACGTGGCGGCGCTCGATACCCGCCAGTCGAAGCAGAAGGTTGACCCCGAACAGCGCATGGCCGAGTGGATGCAGACCCTGAAAGAGACGGGGTTTGACATTAAAGCCTACCGTGAGGCGGCAGACCTGCGGGTTGTGCAGGGGAATATTCCCGCAACGACGCCTGAAGCCATTGATATTAACAGCAGCGTCGGGCAGGCCATCGCGATGCTGAGCGACCGGCGGGCGCGGTTCACATATTCCGAACTGCTGGCCACCACCCTCGGGCAGCTGCCCGCGCGGTCGGGCATGGTGGAGATGGCGCGTGACGGCATCGATGCGGCGATAAAAAATGAGCAGCTCATCCCGCTGGATAAAGAAAAGGGGCTGTTTACCTCGAACATCCACGTGCTGGACGAGCTGTCGGTGTCGGCGATGACCCGCGATTTACAGCGGACGGGGCAGGCTGACATTTTTCCGGATAAAAGCGTGCCCCGCAGCCGGTCATACAGCGATGCCGTTAGCGTTCTGGCCCAGGACCGTCCGCCCGTGGCGATCATTTCGGGTCAGGGCGGGGCGGCCGGCCAGCGTGAGCGCGTGGCGGAACTGACGATGATGGCGCGCGAACAGGGGCGTGACGTGCAGATTATCGCCGCCGACAGGCGCTCGCGCAGCGCCCTTATGCAGGATGAGCGCCTCAGCGGCGAGCATATCACTGACAGGCGGGAGCTGACGGAGGGCATGACCTTTACGCCCGGCAGCACGCTGATTGTGGACCAGGGGGAGAAGCTGACCCTGAAAGAAACGCTCACGCTGCTCGACGGCGCGCTGCGCCATAACGTCCAGCTGCTGATTGCCGATAGCGGCCAGCGCACCGGGACCGGCAGCGCCCTGACCGTCATGAAGGAGGCGGGAGTGAGCACGCTCGCGTGGCAGGGCGGTGAGAAGACGCAGGTCTCGGTTATCAGCGAGCCTGACCGGCGGCAGCGGTATGACCGCCTGGCCGCTGACTTTGCCCGAAGCGTCCGCGCAGGTGAACACAGCGTGGCGCAGGTCACCGGTCCGCGCGAGCAGGCCGTGCTCGCAGGCGTAGTCCGCGAGGCGCTTAAGGCGGAAAAGGTGCTGGGCGAGCGGGAGGTCAGTATCACTACGCTGGAGCCGGTCTGGCTCGACAGCCGCCATCAGCAGGTGCGCGACCACTACCGGGAGGGGATGGTCATGGAGCGCTGGAATGCCGAAGCACGCAGCCGGGAACGCTTTGTCATTGACCGCGTGACGGGCCGCAACAACAGCCTGACGCTGCGCAACGCCCAGGGTGAGACGCGGGTGACCCGCCTGTCTGAACTCAACAGCAGCTGGTCGCTGTACCGCACCGGCACGCTGCAGGTGGCCGAAGGCGACCGTCTGGCAGTGCTGGGTCAGGCGCAGGGGACGCGGCTCAGGGGAGGCGATACGGTGACCGTTAAGGCGCTCGGGGAGGCGGGGCTCGTCGTCAGCCTGCCGGGGCGTAAGGCTGACGTGGTCCTGCCCGCCGGCGACAGCCCGTTTACCGCCGCGAAGGTGGGGCAGGGCTGGGTGGAGTCGCCGGGCCGCTCGGTGAGCGACAGCGCCACGGTCTTTGCCTCGCTGTCGCAGCGCGAGCTGGATAACACCACGCTGAACAAACTGGCGCTCAGCGGCAGGGCGGTGCAGCTCTATTCCGCGCAGACGGCGCAGAAAACGACGGAGAAGCTGTCGCGTCAGTCTGCCTGGAGCGTCGTGTCTGAACAGATTAAGGATGCGGCGGGGCATGGCAGGCTCGATGATGCCCTGGCGCACCAGAAGGCCGGGCTGCACACGCCGGAGCAGCAGGCCATCCACCTGGCCATTCCGGTGCTGGAGGGGAACGGCCTGGCGTTCACGAAGCCGCAGCTGATGGCCGCCGCGAAAGAATTTGAGCAGGACAGCCTCAGCCTGCAGGTCATCGAAAAGGAGGCGGACCGGCAGATACGCAGCGGCGCCCTGCTGTCGGTGCCGGTATCGCCTGGAAACGGCCTGCAGCTGCTGGTCTCACGCCAGTCGTACAACGCAGAAAAAAGCATTATCCGCCACGTCCTTGAGGGAAAGGAGGCCGTCACCCCGCTGATGGATAAGGTTCCGGACGCGCAGCTGGCGGGCCTGACCGACGGGCAGCGGAACGCCACGCGCATGATACTTGAATCCCCCGACCGCTTTACCCTGGTGCAGGGCTACGCGGGCGTGGGTAAGACCACTCAGTTCCGGGCGGTCATGTCGGCCATCGGCACGCTGCCGGAACGGGAACAGCCGCGCGTTATCGGCGTGGCCCCCACCCACCGGGCGGTGAGCGAGATGCGCGATGCGGGCGTGCCCGAAACGCAGACGCTGGCGGCCTTTATTCACGACACGCAGCAGCAGCTGCGCGGCGGCGAACGACCGGACTTCAGCAACGTCCTGTTTCTCGTGGATGAAAGCTCAATGGTCGGTAACGCCGACATGGCGAAGGCGTACAGCCTGATTGCCGGGGGCGGGGGACGCGCGGTCTCCAGCGGCGATACCGACCAGCTGCAGTCCATTGCCCCGGGCCAGCCCTTCCGCCTGCTGCAGAAGCGCAGCGCCATTGACGTGGCGGTGATGCAGGAGATTGTCCGCCAGACGCCGGAGCTTAAACCTGCCGTCTACAGCCTGATTAACCGCGATATCGGCAGCGCCCTGACGACCATTGAGCGCGTGGCACCGGCACAGGTGCCGCGCAGGGCGGATGCCTGGCAGCCGGACAACTCCGTCATGGAGTTCAGCCGCGAACGGGAGGAGGCCATCGCGAAAGCCGTGGCGGCCGGCGACCTGATGCCCGGCGGGCAGCCCGCGACGCTGCTGGAGGCCATCGTGAAGGACTACACTGGGCGCACGCCAGAGGCGCAGGCGCAGACCATCGTTATCACCGCCCTGAACGCCGACCGCCGCCAGGTGAACGCCATGATTCATGACGCCCGTCAGGATGCCGGCGAGGTGGGCGAAAAAGAGGTCACGCTGCCGGTCCTTACGCCAGCCAATATCCGCGACGGCGAGCTGCGGCGCATGACAACGTGGGAGGCGTCCCGCGACAGCCTGGTCCTGCTGGACAGCACCTATTACAGCATTGAGGCGCTGGACGGGGAGGCGCACCTGGTGACGCTGAAGGATGCGCAGGGCAATACCCGCAGCCTGTCGCCCGCGCAGGCGGCGACAGAGGGCGTCACGCTCTACCGTCAGGACACCATTACCGTGTCGGAAGGCGACCGGATGCGCTTTTCGAAAAGCGACAACGAGCGGGGCTTCGTGGCCAACAGCGTCTGGTCGGTCAGTGAGATAAAAGGTGACAGCGTCACGCTGTCGGACGGGAAACAGACCCGTACGCTCACGCCGTCAGCCGGGCAGGCAGAGCAGCACATCGACCTGGCCTATGCCGTTACCGTTGAAGGCTCACAGGGGGCGAGCGAACCCTTCTCCATCTCCCTGCAGGGTACGGACGGCGGACGTAAGCGGATGGTGAGCTTCGAGTCGGCCTACGTGGCGCTGAGCCGCATGAAGCAGCACGCGCAGGTCTATACCGACAACCGGGATAAGTGGGTGGCCGCGATGGAAAAATCGCAGGCGAAAAGTACGGCGCATGACATTCTGGAGCCGCGCGGCGACCGCGCCGTCGCGAATGCCGCCCGCCTGACGGCGACGGCAAAAGCGCTGGGTGAGGTGCCTGCCGGTCGCGCTGCGCTGCGCCAGGCCGGGCTGCAGCCCGAGGGCTCGATGGCGAAATTTATTTCGCCGGGGCGGAAATACCCGCAGCCGCACGTGGCGCTGCCCGCTTTTGACCGCAACGGCAGGCAGGCGGGCGTCTGGCTGAGTGCCCTGACGTCCGGAGACGGGCAGCTTAAGGGGCTCGCTGGTGAAGGCCGGGTGATGGGCAGCGGGGACGCGGTGTTTGCGGGCCTGCAGGCCAGCCGTAACGGCGAGTCGCTGCTGGCGCGGGATATGGAAGAGGGCGTGCGGCTGGCGCGGGAGAATCCGCAGAGCGGCGTGGTGGTACGGCTCGCAGGTGAGGCGAGGCCGTGGAACCCCGGCGCCATTACCGGCGGTCGGGTCTGGGCCGACGGCCTGCCCGACGGCACCGGTACGCAGCCCGCAGAAACGGTGCCGCCGGAGGTGCTGGCACAGCAGGCCCGGGAGGCTGAGGTGCAGCGGGAGCTGGATAAACGGGCTGAAGAGGCGGTCCGCGAGATGGCCCGCAGCGGCGACGGTCCGGCCGGAGGGGCTGACGTCGCCGTCCGGGATGTGGTGCGGGATATGGAGCGGATAAAAGAAACGCCGGCATCTCCCCTCACGCTGCCGGATGCGCCGGAAGAACGCCGCCGGGATGAGGCGGTGTCTCAGGTGGTGCGCGAGAACGTGCAGCGGGACCGCCTGCAGCAGATGGAGCGCGAAACGGTGCGAGACCTTGAGCGTGAGAAAACTCTGGGGGGAGACTGACATGCGCGCTGAAAACCATCCGCTTTTCCCCCTTGTGGTGGTGGCCGACTGCTGGCTGCAGCGTCTGCTTGTGTGGACGCCGGGGCAGACCGACCTTATCAAGACCGTGGCGCTGCTGCTGATGGTGGCCGACCACATCAGCATGCTGTGCGGACTGGATAATGACTGGCTGCGTCTTGCTGGTCGGGGAGCGTTTCCGCTCTTTGGCCTGGTCTGGGCCATGAACCTCGCCCGCCATCCGCAGATTCAGCAGCGCGCCCTGAACCGGCTCTGGATATGGGCCGGGGTGGCGCAGGGCGGCTGGATACTGGCCGGGCTGCGCCCGGACCTGGGCAATATCCTGTTTGCCTTTGTGGTCAGCGGACAGGCGCTGGCGCTGATGCAGCGGCACGGGCCGCGCGCGTGGCCGCTGTCCCTGATGCTGGTTCTGGCCTGGCTGCCGTTTTCGGCGGGAAGCTACGGGCTGGCGGGGGTAGTGATGCTGATGCTGGCCTGCGGCGTCTGTATGACGGGCCGGCGCACCACGCGCACGGGGCTGGCGCTGTGTCTGGCACTGGCGATACTCGCGCTGAATGCCGCGGACAGCCCCGCCTTTGCCATCGCGGGTCTGGTAATACCCGGCGTTACGCTGACGGTGCTGAGTCGGACCTGTTGCCGCATGCCGAGGTTCTGGCCGCGCGAATTTTTCCCGCTGTTCTACGCGGTGCACCTGGCCGTCATCGGACTGATGGTGATGTGATATCTGCCGTGTCAGAATAGGGTCAGTCAGGGGAATACACGTGAAACAGATTTATCCGGAGGCAGGATGAAAGAGCAGGGGCGCCCCACGCTGACGCTGCGCCGCAAAGCGGAGCCAGAAGGTCAGCGTGCCGTAAACAACAGTGAACCGGACGGTGCGGGACCGGGCCGGGTCACGCGTAAAAAGACCGTGGTGGTGAACACGACGCCTGCCTGGAAGGTCAGGAAGCAGGCGGTGGATGAGAGCGCGAAAAAGGCGCAGGCGGACGAGAAGGCCGCCCGAAAAGCAGAGAAAGCCCGGCTGTGGGCAGAGCGCCAGGCGCAGGAGCGGGAGGCCATGCGGGCGGCCAGGCGCAAACCTGCCCCGGAACCGGTGTACCGGAAGGTCATGCCGCTTGCGGACGCACTCGCGCTCCTTGAACGTTGCTGGCCGGCCCTGGTGACGGACGGCCAGCCGCAGCTCCTGGCGGTCAACATCCGGGAGGCGATGGTAAATGACATTCGCCAGCGCGGGCTGGAGGTTTCCATGAAGACGCTTAAACGCTGCCTTGCCGCAGTCACCCGCTCGGATGCGTATCTGGGCGCCATGACGGTGGGCGCGTGGCGTAAAAACCTTGCCGGTCAACCGGTCGCACCGGTGAGCGAGGAGGAGGCGGCGTATGCCGTGGAGCGCAGGGCTCAGGAGCACGCTAAACGACAGCGCAGGGCGGTCAGAAGCGTCGCCACCCGTGCACGGAACGAACTGATAACAACCGAGAAGAGAAAAACACAGGATGAACATGAATAAAACCCTTTCAGCCATGCTTGCCGCCGGCCTTCTGGTCTCCGGCCTGGCGGGGGCGGCAGAGAAACCTGCCGTTGCCTTTACCCCGGAGCAGGAAGCCCGCATTGGTGAAATCGCGAAAGACTACCTGCTGGCCCATCCGGAGGTGCTGGTTGAGGTCAGCCAGAAGCTGCAGGCCCAACAGCAGGAGAAGCAGCAGCAGGCGATGACGGCCGCCGTGGTTCAGAATCAGGCAGCGCTGCTGAACGATAAAGGCACGCCGTCATATGGGCCGGCCGACGCAAAAGTCACTGTCGTCGAGTTTTTCGATTACCAGTGCATCTACTGTGCCCGCCTGGCGCCGGAGCTGGAGAAGGTAATAAAAGCAAACCCGAACGTGCGCTTTGTGTTCAAGGAATTCCCGATATTTGGCCAGCGCTGGCCGGCGTCGCTCAGTGCGGCGAAAACCGGGCTCCAGGTCTGGAAGCAGAAGGGGGCCGATGCTTACCTTCACTATCACAACGCGATTTACGCTACCGGTCACAACGAGGGCAAGCTGACCGATGCTGATATCAGCGCGGCCGCAAAAGCTGTGAAGTTCGATGCGAAAACAGCCCCTGACGTTCAGGGGACCCTGGATGGCATAAACACACTCGCGCAGCAGCTGGGCTTCAGCGGTACCCCGGCCCTGGTGGTTCTCCCGTCAACCGGCGCCAGTGCTGATAACGTGACGGTTATCCCTGGATACACCAGCGCGGAGGCACTGCAGCAGGCCATCAGTCATGCTGCCGGCGATACCAAAAAATAATCAGGCGTCCGCCACCTGATACCGCTAAAAGAGACTGACGCCTTCGCCGTGCTCAGTTGTCCAACCCCGGAGAAGGGTAAAAGCAAGTTTTCCCCGTCTCCGGCGTTTCTGGTTAACACATCCGAACAGTATTTCTGGGGTTATTTAATGCGTAAGTTCACCTTTCGCCAGCTGGCCGTGTCCGGTCTGGTATGCCTTTCGCTGAGCTGTATTCAGCCCGCAGCAGCAGCTCCCTCCGTTCAGGTCGGCTTTTCACCTGAAGGCAGCGCGTTGCAGCTGGTCCTTAAGACTATTGAGTCAGCACAGCACGAAATTCGGCTGATGGGCTACTCATTTACGTCTCCGGAGGTGGTTAGTGCGCTTGTCAGGGCAAAACGCCGGGGTGTGGACGTAAGAATAGTGCTCGATGAAAAGGGTAACCGGAGCAAAGCCAGCCAGGCGGCGATGAACATCGTGGTAAACGCGGGAATTCCGCTGCGCACCAACGGTCGCTACGCCATCATGCATGACAAAGTCATTATTGTTGATAATCATACAGTTGAGGCTGGTAGCTTTAACTACACTCGCTCTGCTGCATCGAGGAATAGCGAGAATGTGCTGGTTATTAATGAGGTGCCGGAAGTGGCACAAACCTACCTTCAGCACTGGCAATCGCGCTGGGACGGAGGAACTGAGTGGCATTCTTCATACTAAGTCGCATCGTCATTTGATCCGCAATCTACATCCATCTAGGTGAGTCATGCGCCAACATGGCTCACACTTACGCGTAAAGTTAAGTCGCTGATTTCAGATATCTGTAGTATCCTCTGCGAAACGATCCTTGCTTGATCCTTGAGGAGGCAAATATGTCGCAGGTCGGAAATGCAGTAACTTCCTCATCGAAACGCGCTTACAGAAAGGGTAATCCCCTTAGTGAAGCTGAGCGACAGAAAATTGCTTCGGCTAAAAAAAGGGCTACGCATAAAGAACTGAAAGTATTTATTAAGCCCGAAATCAAAGAGTATCTTTCTAACCTTTGTGAAGAAGATGGTGTTACTCAAGCTGAAGTGTTAGAAAAGTTGATTGAAAGGGAAGCTTTTAGTCGAAAAGCATCGTGATGGACTCACTTTCTTGATACTTAAGATTTTGAGTGCTAGATTACTGATCGTTTGAAGAATTTTGGCTGGCCACGCCGTAAGGTGGCAGGGAACTGGTTCTGATGAGGTGTCTACCCGGGACCAGAAAAGACAAAACCCCGATAATCTTCACAAGGTTTGGCGACTCAGAGAAGACTAACGGGGCTTACCTAAACTGTATAGAAGCTGTTGCTCTATGCAGGGAGTATAGTTTTATGCTCAGAAAAGTTCAATACCTGTTTCTGTGCCATTTGCTCCTTCCGTGCAACATAAGTGCGGGAAGGTGTGACTGACGCTCAGACCCTGTTCTCCCATTATCGTCAGGTCAAAAACCCGAATCCGATATTCACGCCGCGAGAAGGGAAAAAGACCCTGCCGTTCTGTCGTAAGCTGATGGCGAAAGCTGAGGGCTTCACGTCCCGTTTTGACTTTTCCGTCCATGTGGCGTTTGTACGCTCGCTGGGTAAACGTCACCGGATGCCGCCTCTGCTGCGTCGTCGTGCCATTGATGCACTGCTCCAGGGGTTGTGCTTCCACTATGACCCGCTGGCCAACCGTGTCCAGCGTTCAATAACCAACCTGGCGATTGAATGCGGGTTGGCCACAGAGTCGAAAAACGGCAATCTGTCCATCACCCGCGCCACACGGGCGCTGAAATTTATGGCGGAGCTGGGGCTGATTACCTACCAGACCGAATATGACCCTCAGATTGGCTGTAATATCCCGACTGATATTACCTTCACGCCGGCACTGTTCTCGGTGCTCGATATCTCTGACGTGGCTGTTGTGGCTGCCCGCCGCAGCCGCGTTGAATGGGAAAATCAGCAGCGTAAGAAGCAGAACCTGAAGCCACTGGAGATGGACGAGCTGATAGCAAAGGCCTGGCGTTTTGTGCGCGAACGGTTCCGCAGCTACCAGTCCGAGCGTAAGTTACATGGCCTGAAACGCGCCCGTGCGCGACGTGACGCGGACAGAACCCGTAAGGACATTGTGACCCTGGTGAAGCAACAGCTGACGCGGGAATACGCCAGCGGACGATTCACCGGCGGTCTTGATGCCATGAAGCGGGAGCTGGAGCGCCGCGTGAAAGAGCGCATGCTGATGTCGCGCGGCAACAACTACACGCGGCTGGCCACAGTCCCCATATAACCCTTCCTGTGTGAAAAATCCGGCTGGCGCCGGAGGGTTTCGCACGTCTGCTACTCCCGGCTGACGGTTTTCTGCACGAAAGGACGGCCGTCCTTCCTGACATTCACTCTATTCCGCCATCAGAATGGCCAGAAATTGCCTCGCCAGCATCATGTCCGGTCGCTGAATTCAGTTACCCACAAATAACTGCAAGGGAACTTTCCATAAAGTTACAACCGTTATGCTTGCAGAGCGCCAAGCGGCCTGATTTCAAAGTGCGTGGTTTCCTTTAAAAACCAGCTCTGTACTTCTTTTAAATAAATAATCTTTCTCTCTTATAAATAAATAACCTGTTCGTCGCCTGACCTGTGGACAGGCTCCTGATAATGCCCGCCCTTGCAGCGGACTCACGTCCGCGCCGGTTCGGCAACTGCCTAAAGTAGCTCCCATCGCTACGCGACGGGCCCCAGGTACATTCATAGTTACAACATACGAAACAATTCCCCAAAAGCAGGAGCAGTGCCTGCCTGAACCCTCACAGCCCCTCCCCATCACTGAAAAGCGAGGCCCCCCCCGGCCGAAGGCCGGGAATGTCGTCGCTTTTGATGATGGATGTTGTAACTAGAATTCTGAGTGGCTGTGAGTGGTGTCGCTGAAGGTGTTGAGTACACGCCCGTAAGCGGCCCTAACGGCCCGCTAACGCGGAGATACGCCCCGACTACGGCTTCGCCTTGTCGTGACCACTCCGACGCCGCACAAAAGCTTCTATATTGCTTTCAGCGGGTTTTGGTCTGGCAGGGGGAAGGGATGGATTGGTGGAACCTGTCAACAGCGTAACCGGCTGTGCCGGGCTACGGCGCCATTAACCACTATGCTCTAGTCCACTTCTGAGGGCGCCTCTATGCGCCCCTGGCGCATTCCTAGAATGCCTGCGCGCTGCTCGTCATTCACAACACGAATATAGAAGTTGCGTTTACGGCTATGCCGGGTATCGATACCACAGACCGTCAGTATCCTGTTCATCAGTCGCACCTGCCTCCATGCAGGCAGGTGATTGGGGTTCTACGCCGGAACCGCCGAAATTTCCGTTACCCCAGTTTCAGCCCCGCCACCAGTGCATCCAGGTCCATGATTTCATTGCTACTATGAAAGGTGTAATGCCCGTTCAATAAAATGTGCTGCCACGCCACCGGGGATATCCGGGTCAGCGCTTCAATACCTTTAGCGTTGCCTTCCGCTTCCAGACGCTCCAATAATCGCGACAGGATTGCAGAGTTGTAGTAAACGATCGCGTTGGAGATCAACCGCCCGCACTGGTTACTGATTTCCGTTTCAAGGTCATTTTTCCCGCTCAACTCTTTCTTTCCGCCGACTTTGGAGACTGCGGCGCGTAGCTGGTGATAAGATTCAATCCGGTTCTGGGAGCGCCGGATATTGCGTTCCAGTTGCGGATCACGCAGATACTTCAGTGTGTAGATGCTGCGAACCAACCGGTCATATTCAAATATCGCCTGTCTTGTCGGATTGGTTGTTGTGTACGTACATAGCTTGCGCATCAGCGTTCCCTGCGTCATCTCCTTCAGTCCCAGCGTAGCGACAATACGATCGAGATTATTTTTTTCGCGGATGATAAGGTCCTGATTAATCTGCCCAACTGGCTGAATCAGACATTTTTTATAGGCCGCTGGCTCCCTGGTACAATACAGCTCCTTCAACTGCTTGCTCAGGTCGGTGAAATGAGGTTCAAAACGAAGCCCAAACCAGTGCAGGATCGCAAAGTTGGCTTTATTGATGCTGTGCATGTCTCCGGTAATGGCTGTGGGTTTCACTTCTGAGGTGTTACGGTACCAGATATCAAAGACATGATGGCCTTCATACTCGTTTGTGCCTATCAGATAACCGTTGATCGGGATGTGGTTACACAGCAGCGTGTAGGCCACCATGCCTTTACCGCGTCCAAAATATTTACGTGAATGTCTGGCCTTTACCGTTGGCCGTTCAACGCCAAATTTTTGCCCGTCAACGGCTCCATAAAGGGTCTCCGGATCAAACGAATAGAGCGGAAAAACCGGCAGGGCTTCTATGGCATCGGTGATGCAGTTATTGGCTATGAGAAGTGACGCCAGACGAAGGTACTGTTCGTACGTGGTTTCCAGCACATGGAGTGGAATATCGCTGGTTCGTGCCATCACATGATGGCCATGGTTCATCGCCTGAGCAACGATGACCGCCATCAGACTGTCTGCGTCGGCATATTTTTTTGCATAACGGGGCTGCAGCGGTTTCATCGCCGGGAGGAACCGGCACTGCTCGTTAACAAAGCGGAAGACGTCAGTTATATCGCAGAACGATAGCTGCTCATAAAAACGCTTCTTCTGTGCCTTATGACGACTGACCACCGATTTATGCCAAGTCAGTTTTTGCGTTTCTTTATCGTATTCCAGATGCTTCAGCTTCCCCTGTTTTAGTTCGCGATTGAACGCTTTCCATTGTCGGTGCAGCTCGGACTCCAGCGCTTTGAGCTGCGTTTTTATCGGTTTCTGTAGAAAGGGAATTTTCATGTCAGCCAGCACCGCGGCTTGTTCCTCTGCTGATACCAGTTCATCAGAAAGATGGCGGTGCCGGAGGCTGTCATTGAGGTGGAACTCTCCCGACTGAAAGCGCTTTCTTATCTGCCGGTAGAGCCAGAACTCATAGCGTCCGGCATTCAGACCTGTGGGCTCACCATCCTCGTCAAACTCAAGCAGGTACGGTCGCAGCCGTTCCGGTAACGTTTCTGGTGGACATTCTGCCAACGGCCGCTGCGAAAGCGTCATCTTTTTGCTGAACACCATTTTTAACCAGCTCAGGGCTTCGGCCCACGGGCTGTCCTGGACCACGCTGGTAAGATCGAGGGACAGATATAATGGTCGCAGATGACGTCGGATTAATGCCGTCATACTGTCTACAACTAGCCATTGTAGCGCCAGCCTACTGATAGGCTTCACGCTCATGCGTTGTGCGGTGGTTTTCAGTGTCTCCCGCGGCATGATTTTCCAGGCCCGGCGGCGGACTTCGCCAAAGGTAGTGGGATCCGGAACGCTGTCATCAACGTAAAGCGACAGCAGACGTCCAATTTTAGATGTTTCGCGCCGATGTTTTTCCTGTACGTCCGCCATAAGCTGTTTAGCCCCGCTGCGGCTCTCATCCTCAAGCTGCTTCATATGGAAAAACATCGCGTCCACCAGGTTATCGCTGAACTGCCGATAGCGGATCCAGGCATAACACAGAAGGTAAAGGCGGGACTGCTCAGGCTTCAGGTTACGCAGATCGTAAACGGTATAGAAATTTACCAGGCTGGCGTAGTACAGCATATTTTGCTGAGAAATATTCAGTGCGGGTAATAGATCACAGGCCTTACAGTGCAGCGGCTCCAGAGTGGCTCGTTTTTCCCGTTCGTGGACCATCTGGCGCCAGCCAAAGTCACGTGCATCCTGCCTGAGGATCGCGAGCCGGGAAAGCGTATCATCGCGCTCAATCAGTTTATCCAGACCGGTAATGGTTGCGTCATCAAGTTGCTCCAGCAGAATACGTCCCAGCCGCTGCCTTTCACTGGAAAGTGCCTGGCTCACCAGCTCCTGGAGCGTGGTGTAGCCGGGGCGCATGATTTTATGTTCGTTGAGCCAGATAATCAGTTCTGTGGCGACAAAGCCGGGTGTCACATCGCGGTGAACAATATGCGCGGCCTGTAATTGAAGTTGTGATGCCAGAGTTGATGACCATGGCTGGTAGTCATATAGTGCACAGATTTTGTTTCGCTGCGCATAGCGCTCGTGTTTAGAGGGCAATTTATCCGGAAGTGACTCCCCGTGAAAATAACGGCTCAGGACAAAATTGCAGTCATCCTTAACATCATCCCACCCGAAGCGGAAAAACAGATGTTTGGCTTTGAAATAAGCGATCTGGAGGATGCAATAAATTTGAGCATGAAGCACCTGGCGACTACAGGCCAGCGTCAGTTCGGACTCATCCAGAGCCAGAAATTCCAGCCGTTGCGCATCATCGAAATCAGGAAGTCCATACAGCGCTTCCTGTTCGGCATTGTTTAAAACCGCCAGCCGTTCACTTTTGCCTGTCGCTTTATCACGCGTTGTCATCCTGACCCCGATTAATCGTGTCCGTAAGAGGATCGCTCAGCGGACGGTAAAAATTAAATTTGCGCTTCAGAGAAAATCACTGCTGACGTTGTCTCATATAACTGGTACGGTATCAATCTCTTTGATGGCCCCTTAAACGTACACCTCATGACTGAAATACGGATTGGCTATGCCCGTTGTTCTACTGATAAGCAAGATTTAACCGCACAACAGGAAGCGCTGGTAAAACTCGGCGTCTCCCCGGACAGAATTTATATCGATAAAGGCCTAACCGGTTCGAACCGGCAAAGGCCTGGCCTGGACCAGGCGCTGGCCGCTGTTCGTTGTGGTGACACGCTGGTTGTTCCCAAGCTTGACCGCCTGGCCCGTTCAGTTCCTGACGCCCGGGAGATCGCAGACGCTCTGCAACTCAGAGGTGTGAAGCTTGCTCTGGGAACCAGCCTCTATGATCCGGCAGACCCGATGGGGAAAATGTTCTTTAACGTGCTGGCTACGTTCGCTGAGTTTGAAGGTGACCTGATACGGCTGCGTACCCGCGAAGGAATGGCTATTGCGCGCGCAAAAGGGAAATTGCGGGGGAAACAACCAAAGCTGTCTGACAAACAACAGAAGGAGTTATGCCGGATGCATAAAACCGGTGAGTATTCAATCAGCGATCTGGCTGAGCTGTTTTCAGTATCGAGACCAACAATTTACCGAACCCTTGCGCGCATCGGCAGTCGAATAGATTAAGCCATAGAGACTTACTGACAACGGGAATAATAAGTAGTAAGAAGAGACTCTGACCAGCATCATTTTTTGGTGGTCAGGATTTAAATTGCGATATAAATCACAATAGCTGAGTTTTTTATGAACTCATCTGGGTGAACCGACTCTGTCAATGTGGATAGTAATAAATTACAACATGTGAAAGGAGTCTGTATGTATCAGGTTGATTATAATAGTTATCGCTCCGTTAAAGGTTTTAATCGGCGCGTCCGTTTTCTGATAATGCATTATACCGCACTCGATTTTGAAAACTCGATTATTGCGCTAACAGGTTCTTCGGTCAGCGCCCATTACCTTGTCCCGGACCCTTCAGATAAATCATATGCAGGTGCCGGTTTTAAAGATATGCGCATTTTTAATCTGGTTGATGAGAATGAACGTGCATGGCATGCAGGGGTCAGTTCGTGGGTCGGTCGCAGTAATCTAAACGATACCTCAATAGGGATTGAGACGGTTAATTTGGCTACCGATAATAACGGAGTATTTACATTTCCGCCCTATAATCCAGTCCAGATTGATGCAATCAAAGAACTGGCATTAAATATCCTTCAGCGCTATCCGGATATTACGCCCGTGAATGTTGTCGGACACAGTGATATTGCCCCCGGAAGAAAAAGTGACCCCGGTGCTGCTTTCCCGTGGAAAGAGCTTTACGCAGCAGGCATCGGGGCATGGTTTGATGAGGAAACAAAGCATAAATATGTTGAGCAGTTTAGCCATGCGTTACCTTCGAAAGATGACGTGACCGGAATGCTGAAACGGTATGGCTACGACACTTCAGGTTCGGGAAGTGACGCCGGTTATGCTCAGTTAATCCGTGCATTCCAGCTGCATTTTCGTCCCTGTAATTACAGCGGTAAGCTGGATACTGAAACTGCCGCGATCCTTTATGCTCTTGTGGAAAAATACAAATAGGGAGATACAGATTATGAATAAATTTATTACGGGTGGGTGGAGCCAGTCACTGTCTGGCAGACCCCTTAAAGAATTCGACGTCATGATGTATGGCATGGTGACAAACCTTGACGGACTGACAACAGGGACGCCGGCCAGCCCCGGCTGGAGTCCGGAAAAGCAGGATAAACCCGATAATACTCCCGATTTTAAAGGGAGGACGCTCTGGGTCTATGGCGGAGGTGGGTGCTCTCCTGAAGGAAAACCTTCAAATCAGGATGAAGTATTGCGGATTGCTGAAGCCACAAAAAGCCGGGGCTGGGATGGCGTGGACTTTGATGATGAATGCAATATGAACACCGGTCTCGTCATTGAGGCAATGAAGCAGTTAAAAAAATGCCAGAAAGAAACCAGTTTTGGTTTTATTGCCGGATATTCTTACAATCATCCGTCTACAGATAACGGTAAAAAACTGAACAAAAAGGTTAAAGGTATCATCCAGTCAGGTCAGTGTGACCGCTTTATCCATTACTGCTATGCTTCAGCGATGTGGAGTAAAGAGGACATTATCGGCAACGTTATTCCTGCCCTGAAACGCACGTTAGAGCATGGAGCTGACAACAAAAAATGTATCCTGGCCCTCACAACACGTGGACTGAATGAATGGAATTTAAATTATTTCATCGATCAGGTACTGGATTTTAATCTTGACGTATAGGAATTTGGAACCATTTCTGCTCCGGATTAAGCTGACTAAAATTTAATCACCATCCGATTTGTATGTTGCCGGGTTAGTCTGCATCCTGCACTATGGTTGTTATTTGTGCTTTTTCAGGTCGTTTTATGTGCTTTTTACAACCGACTGGCGGATCTTTCCTGCATCAGGCCGGGATATACCTCATCAGACTGATCTCCCGGGCATGAGTTTTCAGCCCCTGTACATTCAGGCCGGCCACCGCACGACGGTATACCATCTTCCCTCCGCACAACACGCATTCAAACGGGTCGCGTCGCAGGAACTGCTTGCTCATCTGCGCGTAGCACACCTTTGCCACCGCCTCCGGTTTATCCATCCCCAGTGCGCTGTAGACCGCTGGCAACTTTTCTCCACACACCCGGTTGGCCAGAAAGCCAAAATACCGCACCATCCGAAAGAACTTCTCCGGGATATGCTGCTTCAGGCGTGCCACGATTTCCCGCTGCGTCAGCGTCTCTGTAGCCTGCTCACCCGTATTGTGGTCATGGTAGCGGAAGCTCAGCGTGGCACCGCCGGCATAGTGTGCCAGCCGGGAGCCTGCTATCGGCGGTTTTTTCAGGTAACGGCCCAGATATTTCACGGTGTTTTTGCCACCCGCCGTCTTTTTGGACATGTACACATGCCAGTAATCGCCTCCGGCGGTCAGTACCAGGCTGCGCCACTGTGATTCGGTGGTGATATGCGACAGCGAAGGGGGTATTGCGATGCCATCAGACCAGACGCTCAGCAGCAGCTGACGGATATTCCACATCCAGCGGGCGCGCATGGTGTCCTTCCGGAAGCTGATTTTTTTCCATTTGCCGTGCGCATCAATACCGCCGCAGGTGACGGAGACGTGCACATGCGGATGCCAGTTGAGACGACGACCATAGGTATGAATTGCGCAGAAAATGCCGATATCCAGCCCACGCTTGCTGGCGGCATACAACAGGTTATCGACTGCCAGGCGGCAGAGGTCATTAAGCAGCCAGCGGTTGACCTCAAACAGGGGCCACAGCGTGTCGGGCAGGGTGAAGACGAGGTGTATCCAGTCGCAGTCCGGCAGGCGGTTGAGCTGAGCGGCAATCCAGATATCAGTGGCCTTTTTCCCGCAGGAGGGACAGGCGCGACTGTGGCAGGTATTGGTAATGTATTTTACATGCGGGCAGCCGGGATTATCACAGCCATACTCCTTCACGCCGGTGATGCGGGTACCGCAGGCGAGCATTTTTGTGACGGCTTCGACCTCGATATCGCGCAGGCCGCCGGCATCGAGGAAGGAGGTCCAACACTGGTTGGCTGTAAAGAGTTTTTTAAGTGGGCGAGGGGTAAAACCGGACAACATGGGGCAGATTAATCTCCGGTATCCTGCAGGCGAGTGAGAGCGGCAGTATCGTTGCGGTGCTCCAGTATGGCAGCGACGACCATTACCGGAGGCGGATCCATGGGCTTCATCAGTTTAATCCAGTCCCATTCACGCTGAGAGAGCTTATCAGCGGCAACGGAGAGGAGGACGGTATCGATACTTTTGCGGGTCATCATGGAGAAAGGTCCTGAGGAAAATATGTAGTTAGATCATACATATTCCACTCAGCGTATGGCAACTACGGGCCAGGCAGACGGTCGTGTTTTTCAATTTGCAGCCGTCAGGCTGCCCTGTTCACAACCAGCAGATCGCCATTGTACAGGCTGCCGTCGGCCATGCTGTCTCCACTTGCGCGAAGGTAGTAAGTCGCGCTTGGATGCCGTATGCAGTAATCATGGAGATCCAGATCGGACTCGACATAGTCAGCTGCAGGTGAAGGGAAACCACATGAGGCCAGATCGGCGAATAACGGCAGCTGCATTTTATCTGGTGAGTCTGCCGGTGCGATAAAACTTATATTGACCATTTTATACCCCTCCTTTTTACTGTTTATATATACAGTATTATTTTTATGAACCCAGTTTTAAGCAAGCTATTCTCGGTCCCTTTATTTCAACCGGCTGATTTTTAGGCGCAAATAGCTAGCGTATGAATAGCTTCAATCCCTATCCCCTCTCTTTTACTTCTCAAATAGTTCTCAAATATTTCTCTTAAAGGGTTGTCATTGTGTCCGTGATTTGTATAATTCTCATATTGTTCTCAAATAGTTCTCTATATTGTTTTTGTTTGTGCTCGTTTCAATCCAAACTATTCCAAGGTGAAAGGTATGAAAATTTTCATTGATGACGGCTCTACCAATATCAAACTGCAGTGGAACGAAGCCGGACAGGTCAGGCAGTCAATCAGCCCTAACAGCTTCAAACGTGAATGGGCTGTGGCGTTCGGTTCTCAGCAGGCGTTCAACTATCAACTGAACGGGGAGCAGTATTCTTTCGACCCGATCAGTCCAGAGGCGGTTGTGACGACTAACGTTGCGTGGCAATACAGCGATGTGAACGTTGTTGCCGTTCATCATGCGCTTCTCAACAGCGGTATTGAGCCGTGCGAAGTGGATATCGTTGTCACACTGCCGCTGGCGGAGTATTACGACAAGAACAACCAGCCCAACGAAGCAAACATTCAACGTAAGAAAACAAACCTGCTGCGGCCGGTCGAACTCAATGGGGGGAAAGCTTTCTCTGTTCGTCATGTTGACGTGATGCCAGAATCCATCCCGGCTGGTTTCGAAGTCGTTAAAAACCTCAACGAGCTTGATTCACTGCTGATCGTTGACCTGGGTGGAACGACGCTCGATATTTCTCAGGTGATGGGGAAAATGCGAGGAATATCGCGTATTTACGGTGATTCCACGCTGGGAGTCTCTCTGATGACTGGTGCCGTAAGAGACGCACTTTCGCTGGCTCGCACGAAGGGAAGCAGCTATCTGGCCGACGATATCATCATTCACCGTAATGATGCGGCCTACCTGGCGTCACGCATTAACGATACCTCACGCATCGATCTTGTTCGTGAAGCAATGACATCGTCTCACAGCCGGCTTGTTAACAGGGTTATTGAAGCTGTCAGTCGCTTTGAGGGATACTCGCATGTAATGGTCATTGGCGGTGGCGCCGAACTCATTGCAGAGGCAGTAAAAAAACACTGTGCAGTCAGGGAAGAACGTTTCTACAAAACCAGTACGTCTCAGTTCGACCTCGTTAACGGTATGTACCTTATTGGATAAAAACCATGGATACGCGACGCAAAATTACGTTTTACCTGAATCCTGAAACTAACGAAGCGGACCGCTTTGTCTGCCAGAAAACGGACGAAACGCCTCAGGGGGACAGGGGGCGTTTATGGCGCGCCGCGCTGCTTACCGGCTTTGCATTTGGCAAGCAGGATGAACGGCTGCCGTTCCTCTTCAGCGAGCTGCTTAACCGCGATACGTCATTTGATGACCTGCTGCAGCTGCTTAAAGCCGTTTACCCACGCGAAACCGAGTCTCTGCTGCAGGGCAGGGCGCGAGAGGCAGTAACCGCAGCTCCTCAGCCTCAAGAGCAGATGAGCGATTCGGTATCGTCTGATGACGAAACCCGAAATAATGCCCGGAGCATGTTCGGCGGGACGGGAAACAATGTCTGATCTGCGGGAACAAGGAAAGCTTGTCCGCCAGTTCCTCAAAGCGGCTCGTGAGCTCGAATCCCTGAATGTGGTCGATGGCCTGGAAAACATGACCCTGAGTCAGCTGCGTGAGGAACTCACGCGTCGTTCTTCGCCTGGCGCAGGCTATAAGCAGCAGTATCCGCGCCACGGCGCGAAATGGGACGAGGAGGAGAAACAACGCCTAATCGCCCTGGCCGAGGCGGGCATGCTCGATGTTGACGAGTTTGCCAGGGAGTATCAGCGCCGGCCTGAGTCCATTTTGAAATACATGAAAAAGACTGGATTACTGGATAAAAGATTCAGCGATATATAATGAGTCGAGATAGTTTATAAAGGGCCGCTTTCGCGGCCTTAAGTATTAAAATGTACTGGAGCGAATTAATCAGATATCGCGGAATATCCGGAAGGCTACTATGATATAGATCGTGATAGCACACACACTAATAAAGGTTTCAGATAAACCAAAGGGATATCCATTAAGATGCTTGTAGGAAGCAAGGATCAGGCTTGCTGCACCAACATCCCCTGTAACTCTTGCTACACTGACGATATCCTTCTTAGATGTAGGCCATATCAGACTGATAACAGATGAAATGGCAAACGTTATTAGGCCGACAGCAAATATTACAGTGTCATCAAGCGTTACTGCACTCAAACCTGCATACCACAGCCAGATGACAAAAAGAGCTGTACCCCCCAGATTCCAGAATCTTTTTTTCCAAATAAGTTGTTTATCAGACGCGGTCATATTTGATAATCCATTAGCAATGGTTGAAATTAGTTTTAAGTTAAAAGTCCGGTTATGATAATCACAAACATAACGTATGGCACTCTTATCCTTATAATTCCACTCTTTGAAACCAGGCGCAATCTTCTGATTTAGTGGTTTTTAGTTCGCGAAGTCACTACTTATTAGATTAGCTGTGCTGAATAATTATCGAAATTAGGCGGTATCACTTCACCGCATAAGGAAGTCGTTAACTCCACTTCTAATGCCGCGCAAAAGCGCGGCGGTTATCAGCGCCGTGCCTCTACTTTAGCCCGAACGCTTCAAATGCAAGGGTTCGCTCCGCCGCCATCCTCGCCCGGTCGCAGTATTTTTTCAGGCTTGTCGCCGTTCTTCCCGTCGTTCTCTCGCTCAAATTTCGCTCGATAACCGTCCAGACCGACTCCGCTTTTTATCTGCGCTGCGGCCTCCGGTGTCGCCCCTGCATTTTCCGCTCGTAGTCGGGCTGTCGTGTCGGCACGGCGTAACTGGCGCCGCATCAGAATCGAGGAGAATGCTATGAACATCGCTTACCGTCTTATCCATCGCCATACACGCAATACTCTTATCGCGCGCGGCTGGCCTGCGGATTTGAATATTGAAACCAGCCTGAATTACGTTCGTGGAGAGGGAGTTGCCTTTTACGGCAGCCTTGCAGCAGACGATCTTATGCGTCTTCTTCCTGAGATTGCTCTGCGTGGCCTCATGAGTGAGAAATTCCTGAACGACGTCATGCCACTTATTCAGGATAGTACGTTCGTTGTTCGTCTTTACCGGAATTCCCTGGGCCATCGTAAGGCACACGCTGGCACGATTTCTCTTGAATATGACAACTGCCCAGTGGCCATGAGTACAAAGCAGGTTATTGGTCTGCTGAAAGCTCTGCGTGACGAAATCAATCACCTGTGCAGCTGCGTGGCGGCCGCTGGATATCATCTGACAAAAGCTATCAGACCCGCTGCGGAGCCATTGGTATTTACACGAAAAACCCGCAATTTCACTCTGATCGTTACCGAAGTTGAACCGGAACATGACGAAAATGAGTGGGATAATGCGACTGTGGATCAGCGCCTGAAGGCAGTTCTTGACGAAAAAAACACCTTCAGGAGACTGGAAATCCGTCTGGAGTGTGGCGGTCGCCTCGTTGGTCAGACGCATGCCCCGTTTGCTCTGCGTCATCCTGAAAGTCCCGTTCGTACATGGTTCGAGCGACGCTGGCTACGTGAGGTGATAAGCGAAGCGAGGGCAGAGATCGAGTTAATGATGAAATCTTTTTCCGGTATACGTCTTGTTGCATAGCAGACAGGCGGGGCATTGGCCCCGCCCAGTTATTTAAAAAGGCGGTCGCTCACTCCGCTAAACCTGCGTGGTCTCCACGTTGTTACGTCCACGCGTCGTTGGAAGTCCGTGCGGTCGACGGCTAACGCCGTGCCTCTACTCTAGCCCGAACGCTCCAAATGCAAGGGTTCGCTCCGCCGCCATCCTCGCCCGGTCGC